>CAJHUC010001807.1:0-30424 GCA_905146915.1 Ostreobium quekettii
GAGGTGGCCACCCGGATCCGTTAATAGCGGACAGAGGTTAATTCCGCTAATTATTCCGTTAATTAACGGAAAATAACGAAAAAAGACAAAAATTAACGAAAAATTAGCGGATTTTTGGATTTTTTGGGGATTTTTGGGTTTTTTTCATACTTATAGTTTATGGAATTCGCTATTAGAAAGTATGTTTGTATTTTATTTCAACCTATGCATACTAGATTTTCAACTAGCCGTAGTTGTTGTGATTTTTTGGGTTTTTTTTCGATTTTTTTGGATTTTTTTCGTTTTTTCTGAATTTTTCTCCCTTTTTCTTTAACGAAATTTAACGCACAGCTGATAAAAATTAACGAACCGGATTTAACGGACCGGATGGCACCCTTGAGTGGCCACCTCTACCACGCTGGCAATCAACCCGATCCGCAGATTCGGAAATCAGTACTTACTGCCTGTCATCCGCTGATTCGGCACACACGTCCGCTGCCATCCGCTAAATTAGCGGATGGGGTGCGCGGCTTCCGGTCCGCTGGAAAATATCCGTTAACGCCCAAGCGGAATCCGCAGAGTCCGCTGACTGGCACCAGCCGTCCGCTGCCATCCGTGCCACGTCAGCAAGAGAGAGAGCGGGGTCCGCTAAATTAACGGATATTTAACGGACGGCACCCTCGTCCGTTATTAACGGATCCGGGTGGCCACCTCTAGACAAGATGGGGCGTGAAGTACATTGACTTTCATCCTCAATTCAGTTGGCTTGTTCAAACACCTGCAGGAGCCTCGCTGCACTCCTGCCTCATACATCATTTCCAAAATAGCAGTGTTTCTTAGAGGGTCAATAGATTCAGTGCTGACAGAAATGTGGCAAGTTCGGCATAGTGCATCACTTGCAAGAGGTTAATTAACCTTCGATACTTATCACATGAAGCCCATGATAGCGGCCACCTCTTCTACATGGACTCTCCTTCTGAGGTTGCAATTGCTTCTTGGTACGTTCTGTGGGTCATCAGGGGCAGTCTCATATGATGGATTGCACAATATTTCAATGCAATCATTACCACCAATAGATAGCGCCTCTTTCTCAAGGGGCGTTATTATTGTACCGTATGTCTTTAACCCCTTTTGCATCATAAAATTTTACCATTTTGCTTTATGCTTTGCATTTTGCTTTGCAGGGCGTTACTTTTATTTTTTACGTTGCTCTGCAGAAATTTTGTTGAAGAGCGCTATTTTTTTCTTCCATTGTTTTCCCCTCAAAAAGGGCCAAGCATTAACGTCACCATGTGCAAGGGTTTTTTAAAAGCGCATGGTACTCCCAGTGCATGGTGGTGTTTTGCACCACACCACCTGCAGCCTCCCCCCAGTGTTCAAGACCACCGCAGGATTCCAAGCACATTTTGCGGACACAGATTTGGCGTCAGGATTTCAGCAATTTTTTGGCGCAACTGTCAATTTTTGGTGCAGCTGTCAATTTTTGGTGCAGCATGCAGCAAAGGCGACCCCAGGGGCCCATCCCTCGTTTTCTCCTCTTAGGGTCTCGGTTGGACAGCTTTCGCAAAGAGCCCTCGAAGCTCCGACCCAGCGAGACCTGCCGAAGGGCGCTGAGGCCCCCTGAAGGTCACCCATCGAGGGCAGCCCACAACACGAACAACAGCCAAGGCCAGGTCCGCAATCTGATGGAAGGAGAATTCAAACGCCGGGGGACGCCAAAGAAGGGGTGAGTAGGCTGGGGGCGATCGATTTGGATTCCGGAAGTGCGTGGAGATAGGCGAACGACGAGAGACGGATGGGACGGAGATGGATGGGTGGGGGGCGTCAGAGAAGCGTCGCACCGCCGCGCAGCGACAGCGCTTGGGGGAGCGATTGGTCGGCCTGGCCTTCGCCAGTAGCTGTGGCGCCGACACAGGCGGAGCGAGGGGAGGTTGCCAGCCGGTGCGTAGTTCCCGAAAACTTGCGGATCACTGCGGCGTCGTCTATGCCGTTGCATGGGGCTAGGGTTGTTCTGGCCCATGACTTCCGCGCTGTGTTTGATTGGGTGTCGTGCGGTGGCCCACAGCCGCGGCGCCCTAAGACCATCGTCGGAGGCAATGTGATTGTGGGACTCCGCCGTTTGGATCGACAATGTTTTCGCGCCTTGGTTTTGATGCGCAAGTGTGCAAGCATCTCCTGGCGAAGTTGCCACAGGGCTGGGCCACTTGCAGCGACGTCCTTCCGGTCAGGTGTTTGCTCGCATCGCTTTGGTCCCAACGCTGCACCGCGGCTTGGGGATACGGCCTGTGGTTCCCCAAAGATACCCTCTCTTGTGCACAACAGGCATCGGTCTGCCCCACGCCAGTACTGCAAAGTCAGAAACGAAGCATGCGACATCCCAGTATAATTCGCGAGTGTTTCTTCGGTCGTCAGGCACAGGCGCTCTAGCATCTGCTGCTTTCAGTTATAGAGTTGGCTCCTGACCCAGGATGAGGTCACAGAAGGCATAGCTGCCACAATACACCACACTACGGACCCAGGAGCTTGCAAGAAACATCTGCACAGGGCACCACAGCCTTGCGTCCTCCACATATTATATGGTTAACTCAGGTGTGGCACTGAGCGTCACAGAACGGGAAGGAAGAAGAAACCTGGTTGTACAATGGGCAGCGCCTGTGTAAATACGAATTTGGGACTCTTTTCCTTGCTGTGAAGGGTGGCATACTGCAGGAGAAGATGTGGCGCATGCATTCATGGAGTACATTCGCCAACAACATGAAAATGCACTTTCCACCTGTTGGGCGATGATGAGCGTTAAACTGGTCAAAAGTCTCTGTGTGCATCTGGACAAACAAACCATGGCAAATGCAGCATGAGGAGAGATAAACCTTATGGCACCTCCCTCTTGCAGCAGCATTATGCTGAGAATGGCAAGCGAATGTTGTTGCCAAATCTGCAAGTGGCAGAGCTGACAGTTGGCAGTCCTATGACTTGTTGCATGTCAATGCAAGGAGGAGAACTGAGCCTGGGCGGCGCCTCAGGCATTCCTTGGGAGACATGGACATCCGTCACTTGGATTTGGACAGGATGACCATCAACGAACTGCGAAAGGAATGCGCTGCCAGAGAGCTGAGTGGCAAGGGGTATGTGTTGGTATTTTGAACAAGGGCAACATTGTGGCAGCGTGCTGACAGTACCTTTCTTAGATCACATTTGTCCAAAATACAGCCAAGACACTTTGAGCTGGATGCAATGCAAACAATGCCACGTCTGGTTGGAATGAGGCCTTTCGTGTGTTTTGGGAGCATGTTCTTTCTTTTCCTCTGGTGTGCTTGTTTCACGGTTAAGATAGTTTCTGCCAATGAGCAGAGCATGTCTCCCCCACTGGCTGGCAGCTTTGCTGCTGCTGCTGAGGACGCAGTTAGCACAAACGTAGACAAACTTGGTAGGGGACTTGACAAGGTGGGCTTACACATGTGCTATATATTATGCATATACACTTGCACCAATGACCCCTTGTAAGATGTTTTTGGACTGCAGAAGAAAAATGATCGTCGTTGTTGCCCACAGAAAGCAGTGCAATCATGCTGTCCTCCCCACTTATGTGAGTAGCTGTAGTATCATGGAATGTTTTCATTCTGACTGATTTCATCAACATTTCTTGCTACCTGTACGTTGCTGTTGGCATGTGTACAATCCATTCTTTGCTGGGCTGTTGTTTTGTTGCCCTGATGTGACACGAGCTAACACTGATTTTGTAACAACTTGAAAATGCCGGTGCGTGGAGGAGTACTCCACACATGACGGTCCACAGCATTTGTTGCAAGTTCATGTTGTGTTTTCTTGGTGGATTTCAAGAGAACACCACATGCAGATATGCAAGTGTCTTTCCCTGCCGTAACAGTGAAGATGTTGTCCAATTCTACCCTGTGGCATCGCAGGGCGCCAGACACAACAAACACAGGGCGATGTACAGTTATGCTCTGATGCAAAGAGCTTTGGCACCGCAAGACTACACTGACAGAACAGTGTTCGACTGCTGTTCATCATCAACATTGCACTGCACCAAAGAGATGTTTGATGTGTCAGGGTGTGTGTGCACATGGCTGTGTCAACAGCTGACACATTGATGACATGTACATCCACCATCTCCAATGTAACTACCCATTCAGTTATCACAATGCCTATTCCATCCTACCATAGTACCAAGCTTGAGGTCCAATATGTGCATATCGCAAAGAGTTGATGTGAACTGCTTCTGATTGCATTTGCATTCTCAGGACAAAACAACTATATTAGAATTTTCAGGAAATTATAACCACTTGCATGTACAATTTCATTGTCCCTGATTTGTTCAATTCTCTGCTCGCCACCCAATTATTGAATGTCCAGATTGCAGTTGAGAAGTAACAACATTTCAAATGAGGAAAAGTTGAAGAAAGTTTGTCACTGTGGAGTGACTGCCTCTTTGCACAGGAAGAAAACAGAGCTTAAGGCTAAGCTTGAGCGACTGAAAAAGCGGGCAGAGGACGCAGCTCGTCTGGAGGTGATGAGCTGCCCTGAGGCTGTGCTCTGCCGGCTACTCGCACCTGAGGCGCATCAGTTGGCACCCGTGCCTGGCCTGCAATCAGAAGCAGTAAGTGTATTGCCTAGTTTAGCTCGGCATCAGCCTTTGCCACTTCTCCTGTAAGTGAATAAATGTCGCCCTTTGCCAAAGCCAATTTGCAATGTCGGCCCTGGCAAATGCGAATTTACAAGATCGAAAATAAATGCTAGCGTCAAATGGCATGGCAGTTGGAAGCACCATGCTCCAAAAGCCTCCGAATCACCTGTCCTCCAACCAACGGCACTGATTCCTTCACTTGCTAGCCTCCCACTTCTGTTTTGGGTGGGTTCAGGGAGACCTTGAAGATACTCGTATTCCCGCGCTGAGTCCCACAGGTTCAAGACAATGCAACATCACCCGTGCTTGTCTGTCCTGCACGAGGGCACGACATGTACTGCAGTGGACTTTCTGGTCTGATTTCCAGGAAAACTAAGCATATGGTGCGTAACGGCTTCCGTAAAATAAGGGCGACCATTATTTCCAGACAGATGAAGCACATCACTGCAGCAAGGAGCTTTCTCAAGGAACCAAATCCTTCTTGGCCATCACGATGCCATTGAAAGCGTTCTAGGATTTCGACATGGCCGCCATCGCCTAGCAGGTGCAAGGGCCCCGCTTTGCTAGCAAAATGCAGGTTTAGACGATCACAGCAGAGGCATAAGAGTGCAGTGGTAGTGGTTTGCAACGTTTTAAAAATGAATCGGGGATTGACAACTTTGACTGCTTGAGCCATGGCATTAATGCTCGAGCACATCAAAACGGGCACATTTCGTCCTCCCCTTTCCCACTGTGCATCTCTTTCACAGGTTTTGACTCTGCAGCTTTTTCATTCAGCATGTGCAGTCGCTTTGGCCTTGATGGACTCTATTCTAGCACGGGTGCCACCTTGATTGCTCTGGTACCTAGTTCACGGGCTGTCCAGAATGCATCCTCTGAGACAGTGTCTTCCATGCTGTCATTCTCATTGTCAATCAGAAAATAGCAAAGAGTGCAGAAATGTTCTGATGCAGAACAACTAACGCCCTGCATCCAGATGTTCTACATGTGTTGAATTGCTCCCAAATCCTGAGAAAATTGTGGCTGGCCTGGCCATCTCCCGTCTTGAGCTACGGGGTGGCCCTGTGCTTGTTGCCTGACCTGCATCAGTCCATGCCCTGCTTCAGCTGTTTGTCACAGGCCTGTCATGGGCAATTTGTGCCACCACGTGCCGTTTTCTGTATGCACACATCAATCCTTTACATATGTGAGGACAGGACATGACACAAATGCCACCGCAAGTCAAACAAAGGAGCCTGAACACCTGTGTTGGCTCACGTCCACAGGGAATGTTGGAGAAACGACCCAACCAGACAAAGGTTCAGCAGATTCTGCTATGTCCATGCACAACGGCATAAAAGTGCAGCTCTTTGTATACAGGGCAACAGGCGGGGAGACTCTGAAGCTCAAAGCACGGCTGAGGGGACTGGAGCGAAAGAAGGGAAAACAAACAGCACTGCTCAAGAACGCTTGGCGGAACCTGCTTGTTCGCGACGGGCTTTGAGGCTTTTGCGAGGTCGATTTGCTGCGATGCAGAGAAGGAGAGCAGGGGAGCAAGAAACAGTCATCAGTAAGCAACAGGTGCGTGTAAGTTGTGGATGTTGTATTTTGTCACAATTGGGCATGTTGGCTATGCCTTGCTCCAACACGGCAGGTGGTGCCATGATTCCATTTTGCTTTATTCAATCAGGATAAAAGACGTGCCCGCCCTCTCACTGCGACCCATGCCTTGATGTCGATGATCTCAAGAGTCCGTTGGTTCGTTAGGCTGTTGCTTCTTTCACGATTGCTGGAGTGTATGCAACACTCGCAGGAGGGTACTCCTTGGAATCGATGCATTTGGTGGCGAGTCGTGTTCGATTTGTCCGTGGTGCAGGCTCCTCCACGTCGTAGTCCCTATCGAAAAAGACCATCGTGGCACACACTCTGGCCATGGGTACCGCTGCTTGTAATCGTGGCTCTGTGTGTCGCCCTGGCACTCCTGATGTCGCCAAGAGCTGGGCAGCGCTTGTTGCAGGTGCGCTACTCAAACGCAGGTATCCAAATCAGCATTCAGGATTCTATGCACGTGGAGATGTGGCTTTGTCATGCTTCCTGAAACCTGTGTCAGTAATACTGCAGTGGGGCTAGAGCAGCACAGGGCCACACACCACAGGGCACCACAGGGCAATACTTCATGCTCGCGACGGCAAGTTCCTGTATACCAACGACCGGGATATTCCACAGCACAAGTGTGCCCTGTTTCCAGTCAGCTTCCAACACCGCCTCTAAGGTGCTAGGGCAGTGTCTGTTAAGTCCATTTGACAATGTAATCACAGGATTTGAGCTAGTCAGCTCAAGTTCGCATGGGCAGCTGAGCTTCTCGCAAATTGATATCATGAGTGGCAATGCGCAGGCCTGTGATTGGACGCTTAGCCTTGTGTCCAGCGCCATTGAATACTATCTTCGACAAGGAATTGGTGTGATGTTTGGGGCGACTTGCGGCGTGGACGCCGTTTTAAGCTCATATGGTGTGAGGGCATTTGTGCCACGCGAGTGGCATACCTCCCTGGAAGATGCGGTGGAGCTTGCAGCAACCACGGGGAGGGCAAAGGTTTGATCATTGTTCTCCTGTTAGTCATGCAGGCACCGCTGCCTTGACAATTCGGAGGAGTTGCATGTTGCATGCGGGGCGGTGGGGATTGAAGAGGATTTATTGCTGATAACAGCAGATTGATGCTGCACGTGTGGAAAAGAAGCTCGCAAATATCTGATCAAGCGGGAACACCCTGTGCATGACCTTTCTTGAACTACTGGCAGGCACTGGCAATGAGTTTGAAACATTGGACCGTGGAGAGAGTGGCCCACTGTGTGCCGTCGCACACTCTTAGTTTGCATGTTAAGTTCGCCTGATTCAGAGCCACCTGGTGCCTTCTCAGTTCATTGGCAACACGCTCTGGCTGCGTTTCCGGTTAGTGTTACGTTTCCATTGGAGAAGCTTTGCTTTTTTTAGCTGAAACCGCGATGACAAAGGGACTGTCAACGCAGGGCATTGGTTTTGTTCAAATGTCGCTGATCGCCTAAGCTGTCCCTGCCAGGGGATGGGCATCTTGCTGGTGTGTGACGACAATGACACATGCAGCAAAGGCATCGAGGCCATGCGGAATGCTTCAACAGCTGCTGGCCGGGAATGCTGGAATTGTTTTGAATCCATACAGGTTGGTGTGACAGATTGTGGCACTCTCGTTGCTATCGTTGCTGCTGGTCAGATTACATGGAACATCGACATTAAAACGTAGCATGTCTCTGCCATGTGTTGTAGATCCCCAATTAGGTTCGCAGCGTCGATGCTGTTACCTTAGTCGGGCTGCCACGGCCCACCTCAACCACCGGCAAATGTGCAAGTGTTCTCGGCATGGGAGAACATACCGAGACCAGCATGAGCTGGTCGATTATGAGGATGATGCTAATACAGTAGGGTGTTCTTTTTAATTAAGCGCTATTTTCAGTTTTTTGTACGCTGTTCTGCAAAAGTTTCATCAAAAGAGCATTATTTAATTTTATAGTTTTCTCCGCAAAAAACAAACGTTACACTATTATGCGAAAGAGTCGAATGTACTACGGTATGTAATGATCTGTGGCTGAAGAAATGGTAACGGTCGCTTGATCCAGAGCCGAATGACTTGCTTGGCACGCCAGCGCCTTGTTGATTACTAAAATGGTGTGTCTTTGGTTGCCTTGGCAACAGGCCCTCGCAATTGCAGAAGGAGAAAACCTGGCCGGCGAATTGCAGCTGCAGCTGACCGCGTTGCTTAAGGGGTGCCCCACAGCTGTGTTTGTGGTGGAGGAAGCATCGCATCTGCCACACAGGTGCTGCAAGTGCAGGAGCGTTGCGCTACCCTCTATTGAAAAGGTCCTTCAGGCGATGATTGCTGCAGCAATGTGCTCCTTGAGCGGCCAATGCAGCACATCATCAACTGCCGATGGCTTGCATGCTAGGTAGCTCGTGGTACCTTCACCCGTGCATGATGCAGTTTGGCGATTTTTCGCACCCAGCATGCCGTGCAGAGTGTTTGTGCCTCCATCTTGGGCATTCTCTTGCAACGAAAAGACTCCTTTCGACTGGCCATTCAAGCTCTGCTCGTTCAGAATCCACTGGGGTTTGGCGACTGCTCTTGTTCGCAGAGTGTTGTCGGAGACCGAAACGTTGGCTAAGAGAGAGCTTTGTCCTGCTGTACAGTGCAGCCAAGGTGCTGGTGAATGCGCTATCAGAGCATGGTCATTTTCAGAACAGCGGCATGGCAGTTCCGTCAAACAGAGCCACATACATATTTACTATTTCTGGAGATGTGCTTGATGCCTCGATGGTGAGGTGCCCGCTGCTGCGTCTTTGTCCTCGTTGTTAGCCATGTTTCATTCCTCGAATGATATTTCCGTGTATGGTGTGTTTTTTTTTGCGTTCCATATTTGTCACCGCACCATGTTCCCAAGTGTTGTCAGTGTCGCCAATAGCACCGGCAGCAGTACATGACAGAAATTGCTCACGTCACGAGAGCGCATTTGCCCTAATGTGGCTTTCGTTTCCTCACTAGGAATACAGTCTTGGAGGAGGTCAAACGGATCATCCTGGGGGTTTTTGTGGGTCGCGGAATCAGTTGCGTGGTCTGCGTTGTCTTCCTTTTGTAGTCCAAGTATCTTTGTAGTCTAGTATACTGCAAGTGCAGTCGCTTTCAGAGGGCATGCAGCATTCAATCCCTGTGCACCAACACGACTGGCGATTCTTGTCTAAAGGGTGCTGCGGGCTTCCTCAGTTGCGTTTCCGCTTTGATCGCTAGTGCCTATTTCAATGGCATCACCCATGGCGGCGCCAGCTAGTGTTCTCTACCCTCATGGTTGTTGTTGTACGTTACTGTACGCTACAGCCGTTATGGGACAGCCGCTCCCATAGACTTCTCAGCGGATGTTGTGGAAAGCAGCTTGCCCAGAGTTGCTTGATGGTTTCCTTTTGACGGGGCACTTGTCCAGCCTCAATCACACGATGGACATATCAATCGCGTTCTCCATCGATGATGTCCAAATCTTGGCGCTTGCCAAATGTGTTGCGACTGGCCGCCAAAGCGTGGCACCCCTGCTCCTTTTCATCAACTTAGTCCAATTCAGACTCACACTGATGTAATTGGATGGTAGGGAGAGATACAAGATAAAGGGCGGTCTTGGGCTCCCCGGAATAGAGAAGCTGCTTTGCGCTTTTGAAACCACGTTTCACGAATCAGAACTCATTAACTGCACGAATTGCTCTACAATCAGCCCGGAGTCTGAGCGGCTGTTCGTGCGTGGCAGACACTGGAGAAATTTGAAAAGAGAGCCAAGGAGCAGCTGTATGCCAGCTGGACGTCTAAGCAGTCCTCAAGGGCTGGACGCAATGTGCACAAGGAAACAGCATGGGCCCTCAGAAGGTACGGGAAGGCATCGCAGTGAATTTGCGGTGTGCTTTTGTATTGTTTTTGTAGTGCTATTTTCGTTGGCGCTACAGTATCACAGTTCCACTCTCCTCTCCTTTTCCCCACATGGTCGCATCGTCTGGAAAGGACCGTTGCACAATAGAATCTTGTTTCATTGGCGCAGTTCAATGAGCACAGTAGATGCCACATAGCTTCCGCTCGGTGTATGCATGTTGGTTTTAGTATTGGCCGTTCTTGACCAGCACAAGTATGCCTTGTTTGCTTCTCCCCTACCCGTATAATGGCTCGTTATGTGGCCTGCTGCTTCGCATTCATCCCACCACATTCCCGTTTGTTGCCTGGCTTTACATTGGCGCCCTCGCACGAGGTGGCTCAAGTATCATCAGGCACCAGCAATGGTCATGGCACAACGCGCTTTGCCATGTTCGTTGCTTGTGCGGAATGATGCAACCATGCCATGAATACAGCCGATGCAAGCAACCAGCTCACGCCCCTTCGCGACTTCAGCAGTGATTCTGACTGCCGTGTTGACAGTATTGCGGATGGTGCCCTGCCGGCGTTCTTCAACCAGAGCGCGCTGCCCCCCTGCGCATATTGTCCTTCGTTCGTTGCAGGATGGTATCATTGCGGATGATTGTTCACAGCATAGCGCACAGCGGAAGCTGAGGAGCACGCGCGCATAGCCGCTGGCTTCGGGCTGACTACAGCGCCGAAGTTCGCTGTCTAAAGTCCACAGTGGAAGAAGGGGTCGGGCTCCTGCAGTGCCCAGTTATTTGAGCGCTGTGCATGATCTGTATCTTTCCTGCAGGGGATATTCGCAGAAACCGTGTTGGAACGCGCAAATTGCACGTCATTCTTTTTGTCCTTGCAAGATAGGCTGTCCGACGCTCAGTATGAAAAGCGCCGAGTACTTTTTATTTGTAGTTTGTATTTAATGTTTTTATTTTTTCACTTTTTATTTTATGTTTTTTAATTCTTTTTTCCGGTGGTGAGTTACTGCTTCCAAGAAGAGAAGAGGTACGCACTTTGGCCAGAGCATCAAATGTCAGGCGAGAGTACACCAGATACTGTCAGCTGCGCAGGGGCATCCGCTGCTGGTTGCGGCGAGTCCATAAACTATTCAGGCGTCACCCCGAATGAAATTGCATTGTGCGGCAGGGTGCTATCGCATAATCCCCACTATGTTCTTGCCAACCGCTCGTGTGACCGCTCGATTTGCTCACCCAAACAGGCGCATTGACATCATCCTACCGCTTCGGGCTCCAGAGCGGCAGGCATCCCAGCGCGGGGATCAAAATTGAGAATCGCCTAAGCTACGCCCCCACGGAAAAGAGCTCAAAGCTATGGGGCCACTGAAGGTGAGGAGGCGCACAAAAACGATGTGGAGAAGGGGTGGGTAGATTGAAGGGATCGAACTAGGGTGTGGGTATGGCAGTGCGAGGTGGGTAGATGGTTATTCTCTTTGCTGACAGATGTCGTTCTATTTCATTCAAGCGCCCTGTTTGCTCAACGAAAACAGCCCCACATTGGCCTCCACGGAGCCGGGTTATGCAGGTGCCACCGTGCTTTGGAGCAATCATCTGCAGTGTGCGACTGTGCAAAGGCACAAGAATTATGATGGCAAAGCAAATACGGCAGATAAGTGCAACAGGCACTTCCAGAGAACGTTTCCAGCCGCAGCGTCTGCGCATTACCAACTGCACAGAGATGACATCTCACAAACCTTGGGTGTGGCTGTGGCATTGTCGCAGCAGCGAGCGTTCATCTGTTTCGAGGCTGCCTTGGTTGTTGGCGTGGCAGTTGCATCCTTTCATTGAAGTGGGGCAGCATCCCAAAAATTCTGAACCAAAATCCAATCCTGTTTTGGAAATGCCTCTTTGAACATGTACTTGAATACACCTGTGAATTGTGCTAAGAGAGAAAAGCTGACATGAAGACGTTGATTATCCAGATAAAGATTTACAACTGGTACAGCAAATGTCCTCCTTGAAGACAGGATGCAGAAAAGTGTGCATGAGCCACTCCGCAATCTAAAGCTTATTTCCCAAATCATTTGTCTGCTGCTACTATAATCTATGTACCCATCTCACAGAACTGCAGCCATTGCCCAACAACGGGAACCCAGGAGCGACAAGCTGCTGGCTGAGCCTGTCTGTACTGCCAATGGCCTTGCATAGCCAAAGAGAACATCCTCCAGGCCCAAAATTACCCTGGGCTCAGCACCACTGGCAGTGACGAGACGTCCACATCATTCTGCGTGCGGGAGGCACACTATACATAAAGACTGTCAAAACTTATGCTCAAAACGCTTGCCGGTCGAACTTCCCACAGGCGTTCACAGGTGCCCCGCGACCCGCCCCGCTGTCCCAACCATCCCAACCCCTTGGGAAACAACAACCAACGCCCACATTCCACCGAAGCAAAAGGATGGGTCACGGTTCAGAGTGCCTACAAGGCAGCATGGGCGGAAACATCGTTTCATATCATGAAGCCTATTGAAGGGCAACTCCTCCAAAGCATCCTGTGCCCATTCATGGCTTTGGTGGGGAGGGGTAGTGCTCAAGTTGGCACGAGGCGTTCAAAGAAGTTTTGGAGCGTTCACAGCCCGGCAGGCACCTTCGAACAGCCCCTTACCACCTAGTTGGAGCAGGCACAGGGCCCATTTGACACTCCCACTCGCCCCTGCAACCAAGGTCACGATGACTCGGACGCCTCCCCACAGCCCGCCGGGACCCCCGCGTCCCGGACTAGGAGTCGATGTTCTCCAGCAGCCAGTTCCTAATCTTCCTCATCGGCACGAAGAACGACACCTTGCCCAGACCCTGGCAGCCCTCCCCCTCCACGGCCACGCCAACCAGTTCGTCCGTGCCCTGCCTCAGCATCGGGCCCCCGCCCGCCCCGGTGCAGATGCCCTGCAGCGCCACCTCCACGCACCCCATTCCCGCAAACCGGTCTCCCCCACGATCGTCATCATCCCCCTCCCCGCACTCGACCGTGGTCAAGTCCACCACCGCCGTGAGCGACTGCGCGAAGGGCCCGTTGGGCGACCTCCTGCCCCAGCCCACCGTCTGCAGCACCTCCCCCTCCTCCAGCCTGCCCACGTCCAGCGCCGGCGGGCAGATGCCGAAAACGGGCGGCTCAACGTGCAGCAGGGCGACGTTGTGCGGGCTGAGCGTCCTGCCATGGTACTTCGTGTGGAACACCACCCGCCGCGGGGACCTCACCTCCGAGAAGGGCGCGTCGAGGGACGTGCCGCCGAGGTGCACCTCTGGGAAGGGCACCGCGGTGGCGGAGTTAGCCGTGTCGACGCACCGGGCGGACGTCAACACCCACTGCGGCGCTACCAGCACGCCCCCGCAGAAGTGCGTGCCCGTGTCCGGGTCGCGCAGCGAGGCCACGTAGTCATACGTCCCCCGCCGGCATGCCCGTACCGGCGGGCCGTCGGGTGCCGGCGCCGGAAAATCCGCACCGAAGAAGGCCCCCGAGGGGCGCTGGCACCAGGCGCACGCCAGCAAAACCACCGCCAAAGTCCTCAGGGTCATCTGCGCGGTCCACAGATCATGGCCGGGGGGCCGATGCCCGCGCGATTGCCCCCCTCCCCCCTCCTCGGCGCGCCCTGGCGACGATCGCCCTGCGAGGGGATGCCGTCTGCGGCACCCGAAATGGCGTGATGTCGCACCAGGGGGTGGCCCGGCGGGGAGCCGTGGGTGAGGGCGCAGGGATTGAGGTGGGAGCGGGCGATCGCTGGGCTAACGGCGCGGCGGCCGAGGGGGGCCGTCGACGGGCTCGCTGCCGAGAACGCCCCCGCGAAGGGACGGGTTTCGGCGACAACGGTAAGGTGGAACAGGGGTGGGAAGGGGTTGGCCTGATGTGACACTTGGGGGTCTGCAAGGATACGACTGTGGGCCGGTCTCGTAATGCCCGACGGTCGGTGAAGTGGCAATGTACTTGCTCGGATCGGCGCGTGCGAGCGTCCAGCAGTAGTTTGGAGCGGAGTAGTGGCCCCAAGGCGGTGCGCCGCGCGGATCCAGGGTTCGATGATCAGGGCGATCGGGGAAGGGACCAGGCTGCTGCGTGCAAGCGCACGTGCCAGAGACGGGGCAGCCGGATGAGCAAAGCAGCCCACAGCGCAGGGTGGTCCTGCGGGGGTGTGCCTTTCCTCCAGGGCTTTGGGCTTTGGCTTGCACTTGCGGCCTGCTGAACCGCTTGGAAGTGATGCCAGCCCAATGTTCGCCCGGCATCTGTCAAGTTGCTTGGGTTGTCTTTGCTGGCAACTCCAGGGCAAAGACGCCCTTGAGCTTCGTAGGAGGTGATGGACAGGCAACGTCGAAACAATGTTGATAGGACCAGACCGATATTTGTTCGAAATCTCCACCTGCCCCACATGAAAGAGGTGGCATGTACGTTCTGCGCCTTCAGCAATGGGACACGCGTTTCAGGGCAAGCAGCAGCGGCCGAGGTATAGCAACCACGAAGTGTGAGACAACTAATGCCCTCTTTTTCCATTAAACTTTTTGTTGACTGCTTGACAAGTTGATCGATGGATGCATCGAATCATACTACGTAGGAAAAAAGGAAGGAAATTGGTGGACTTGGAGGACCAGCAACGGAGCCCCGAGCTCTGTGTGGACGTATCTCGTGAGGCCTCTCGTTGGCGCCATCGGAGTCAGCCATGAAGTGTGGACGCAGCTGTCAGCCGCTGCGTGTGTGCTTACCAAGGAGTGG
Source organism: Ostreobium quekettii (assembly GCA_905146915.1). Lineage (NCBI taxonomy): Eukaryota > Viridiplantae > Chlorophyta > Ulvophyceae > Bryopsidales > Ostreobiaceae > Ostreobium > Ostreobium quekettii. Next base: position 14,767 of record CAJHUC010001807.1, read on the forward strand.
TGTGAGCCGTCACCTAAGCTGGCGGCACAGAACCCAAACAACTCGTTCTTTCACAAACCACCCATTTCCTATTTCCCACCTCTGGGATCCTCATCGATCGCAAGGCCCATGTTGCGATTTAGTGTCCCGACACTTCATTACTGAAGTACAATTAACGTACGTACGTTTAACGTGCTTAGCGTATTAATAGTGTGCTAAACATGGCACTGGTGCCCTTTGACTCAGAGCCCGTACGGGGTGCGCGCTACTGGGACGCAGACCCTCGGCTTCAAAGCGTGGCTTACGCAGTGCACACACGGATTATAATTGGGTTTCCACAACCTCACAAAATGGCAGTTGAAGCACCTTCCCGTTCGCAAACTGCCAGCCCTTGGTACGCGGTTCCGTAGGCCCTGGGGAGCCGCCCACTGGGGTCGATCCCCACCCCTTGAGAATATTCACGTCTCGACGTCTAATCAGAACTGCGTTCAAATATATCACCATCGATTGCGATCAATCGTCCCACAGAGGGAGCAACCGCCATTAATGCACGTAACCAACTGCGTGCATTACTCCCATTGTTAACAATGACACGCAAACACATCGCACCAGCACACTGCTTTCAAAGGGCATTGCAATAATAATTGTAATCAGTAAGGTCCTGACATTGAGCTAGAAAATAAGCTTGTGTATGCATATTCTTAGACACTTGAGGTACTAGTGGAATCTCAAGTTTCACTGTACCACTGGAAGGGCGCATTGCTAAACTCTCTATAGATCCTGCTTACAAAACTTTTGTTTGCAATCATATCACAAATCTGTGACTGTCAACAAGGGGAATATGTATTGGCCATCCATTCAGAACTAATTGCAGTTTCTGGCTCCATCATTATGCAAATGTTCATTTTAATGAACACAATTGAATGTGTCAGCCAGGAATTAAGCCAAAACCTCACTAATTATTCTCAGCGAGAGTTCCTGACTATGCCTGCATGAGCGTGTGCTTCACGTGTCAATGAAAGCCCTCAGCCGTCCGGAGCAAACAACTTGGGTGCGTTGTGTAGGAGCAACTAACGCGTAGAAAGCTGTGAGAGCGATTTCTCAGAATGGGGTAAAGGTTTTGGCTCGATACGCACAATCCGCAAATGTGTTTTGATTGTGCATCGGCGTGAGTGACTGCCATGTTGCGCTCTGTTCCAAGTGGCAGATGGCGGACGTTGGTACAGCAAGCGATGAACGCTTGAGCGTTGGACAGCTGCAGTTGGTTTTTGCGTGAGGTCTTGTGCTGGTTGGCACCGCGCAGTGCGTGTACAGATGCACATGCCACACGCAGGGCGCTCATAGACGGTGGCTTAGAAAGCAGCGGCTGATCTGGTATATGATTGGAGGGCGCCAATGTCGACTTATTTCAGCAATAGATCCTTGCAGGTGTTATCTGCAGTGCAGTAAGCTTGGGCAGTTCGCATTACGAATATATTGGCCTTTTACTGTCCGCGAACCGATTGGTTATGTAGCCAATATGGCAGCGGCATATGGCAGCCATATCGGAAATCATGATTGTCGCGCTTCTGTGAACCCCTCCAAAAGCGATGGCGAGTGAATGAAATATTGCACGACGCTCATTGGAGGAGTTCGTGGCATTTCAAATGCTGAAAACTAAATACGTGAAGTAGCTACGCTATGTTTTGAAATGCGGACAGTCAAGTACCTTATGTGACAGGCCGTCTGTGTCGTTGCCAGTTGATGTGACGGTTAAGTGCGTACTCACGCTGTCCTAAACTTGCTAATGCTATCGCAGGCTACAACATGTGCGCACATTCAACCTGCAATAGCATGATTCTTGCGGTCGCCGAGGGGTCAGGGCTCACATCGGTGCGGTGACCATGTGATCGCAGGTTGCCACATAACCACAGTGTTGGGGCTGCATTTAATTTGACGCAGCTGGGACATTTTTTTTGTCTTGGATTGTGACGGCCATATTATTGAAATTAATGAGCTTGGTGCGCTGACCTCGATCTTTGGGTGGGTTGGAATATACCGTTGTTGATTTGAATGAGATCCACAGATCTTGCCAGCCACAGACAGGGGATTTGGATCTTTGTATTTGAACGGCTAGTCGTGTGAAGGTTTTGCCTCCCGGCTTGCTGGTGGGGAGCGCTTCGTGGCGCGCTTCCCAAACGCGTCCGCCCTTTCTACTGTCCCAAACCATGGCTCAGCGCCTTGCGCGTCTCACACAAAAAACCACAGAAAATGTTAAAAATGAGTAAATTGTGTAAAAAGGTGGACAAACGCCAGAAACTCGGCTTCCACCCAACCCACCCCAGCGACACCGACTTGGCAGCCCACCTCCACCATGCGCGCTCCGCGGGGGCCCGGCGCCCTCCGCGTGTCGGAGGGCACCGACCTCAGCCCGGCGGTGGCCCTGGCCATGAACTCCCGCGGCACCCACACGGCGATCGTCACCCCCGAGGCCATGCTCGTGATCTACTCCCGCCCGCGCGAGGACGCCACGCGGTGGAGCCGCGAGGTGCGCATCCCCCTGGTGTCGCGCAGCCCCACCGGCCTGCTGGCGTGGGCCAACGAGGAGTTCGGTTACATCCTGGCCGCCGGCACCGGCGAGGGCATCGTCAAGGTCTTCGAGCTTCGGCGGCCGCTCAAGCTGGCGGGCGGGGGCGAGCAGCTGGACTCCCAGCAGCCCGAGTGGTCCCTGGCGCAGTCGCTGGATCTGCGGTCGGAGAGGGGAATGCTTGATCTGTGCTTCGCACCGTATCAGTTTGGGCTGATGCTGGCCGTGGCGTGTGGGGACGGGCGCGTGGACGTCTTTGCGCCCAGGAGGCTGCTGCCTGCGGAGGGCTGGGAGGTGAAGCACAGGATCACCCTGCCGGAGGGGTTTGGGGATGCGTGCCAGCTGGCCTGGAGGCCGTATTCTGACGGCGTGCCGCAGATGATGGCGGTGGGGGGGTCTGGCGGGCTGTCCGTTTTCTCGTACAGGAGGGAGAGAATGGGGTGGGAGTCGGCGTGCCATGCGGAGGGGGGGGTGATGGGGCTTGATTGGGCCCCCAGTTTGGGGAAGCCGCTGGAGCTGATCGCCACGTTCGGCGCGGGGCAGGACGTGACAGTGTGGAGGCTGCGGCGGGGGGAGGGGGGGGAGGGGCTGGAGCTGGAGGCCACAGCGGTGCTGCGCCACACGGCGGGGGTGAGCAAGGTGCGGTGGGACATGCTGGGCGTGTCACTGGCGGCGTCCACGGAGAAGAACGAGGTGTGGGTGTGGAGCAAGGGGGCGGGCTGGGAGTGGGAGTGCAGGAGGAAGATAGTGGGGGTGGAGGCGGGCGGGGGCAGGGGGATAGAAGACACAGCTGCACAAGCCTGGGCCTGAGAATGAATTCCGATTTGGAGGGAACTTCCCTGCAGGCAGAGCACTGACCTTGCACAGGGAAGGATGTGATGATGCAGGGTTGTAGGGCCAGGGACAGGGGGGTTGTGTTGCAGGTTTGGGGGGGCCCACATGGGCTGGCCACTGGTAACTTGTACCATTGAAACGATTATCGATTATGCTGCACTGCTAAATGGGAATGGTGAAATTGTTTGATTTTGAATAATCGTTGCACCACCCTTGCTGGCGGCCGCTGCCAAGCACTGCAGCCGCCGCCAACAAGGATGGTGCAATAACTACTCAAATCAAACAATGCAAATACTGTTGTAAGGGAAAAGTTTGCAGGAAAAATACTTCTGCTTATTTCATGCTTGAGCAACTGGGCAAATGTATTGTCTGTGAACAGTGTTGCCCTGTAGCATTTTAAGCCCCTTCAGATAACATCCCCCAAGGTAGTTTGGCAGTATACGTTGGCTGCCACCTACTTATTGCGCATGCATACTCCTTTTTGGCAAAATGGGGGTTGTTTGCATAGCAAGGAGAAAATATGTCAACCTGCTTTGACCCATCTGACTGTGGAGAGGAAAATGTATAGGGCTCTTGCTGTCTTGGCACATTCCAACAAGAGTGCTTTTTACTTTTGTTGCTGCTGGTCAGAATGCATTGATGGCAGCAAATGTCCTTTGAAGGGCAGACAATCCGTCCATGACCAATTGCGTTGGAAACAATGGAATTGACGCAGATTGTCTTTTGCCTGTTTTCTTTGTCATTTGGGTACAGAAGCCCAGAGATAATGGGAACTGGGCTTTGGCGGCACACAGCAATGTGATGGTGCAAGTTAGTTGGCAAATGCAGCAGATGAATCGACCAATGCTCAGCGCACAATCTCTGGAGGTTCCATTCATTCACCAGCACTTGAATCATTGTATGAACTTTGTCATAAGCATGGCAATTCACCCCCCTTGCACCTTCGAGGGTGATTTCCGGCCAAACATTTTGCACAGGTTTTGGTCTTGGTGCTGCCTCCAATCCTTTCGCTGCGCACAGAATCCAACCGCTGCAGCTGCCCAGCCTATGCCATGTCTTTGCATCGGACCGCACTGGGGTGTTCTCCACAAGATATCTACGAGTCACTGTGGACTATTAGCAGATCACCGCAGTGGGAAGTCAGAATAAGGCACACAGCGCCCTTCGCGGCGAACTCCGCCTCGCGGTCGCCTGCGAACTTCAGGACTCCGGCCTTTGCACTCTGTGTATTACACTCTGTGTAAGGATTGGCAGTCCGGGACTGACGGGGAGCTGCGTGAACCGGCACAGGGGCCTGGACGGATAGTCGCATCCAGCCGTAAGGGAGTGTCCGATCACAGCACGGACAAGAAATAGCAGCGATCGCGCCCACAGTTCCCCAGATCGGGGTTTGAAGTACGGCAAGGACAAGGTGGGACTCAGTCGAAAACAGAGAAAAAGAGGGCAAAGAGAAAAGAGCAAAAAAGAGGGCAAAGAGAAACAGAGAAAACAACCCGAAAGTGACATTCCAGACTGTTACTCATTAATCCCATAATGTTATCGCATCGGGCGCACTCACATGGGGCCGAGGGAGCTTGCTTGCAGCCATCGCGGGTTTGACGAGCCCAAGGGACGCTTGCAACCCCCAAAATGAAAGAACACTCGAAAAAATGGAAGATTGATGCCAGCTGAATGGGCCACCTCGCTCCACACGGGGCGTTCCACCACCCACCCGACCCCTACCCCCTTTTTTCGTTCTTCTCGCGTCGCCAGGTCGTCCCTTCTCGCAGGCTTTGTGCGGAGGCCAATGTCATGTGGCCGCTCGTTCTCCAGTAGGAAAAGTCATCCCCGAAGATAGGGGTTTGGCAAGACGGCTGGTATGGGGACGGGCTGGCGCCCACGGCGCCCACTTGTGGCGCTTGCCGTCCCTCCCCAGCATCAGGACGCGTAATATCTTCCCTGCTGCGGTGCAGAAAGCCTCCCTGTGGCTCACACAGCCCGCTTGCAGCGATATTCCGTTCGTCGCGATTTTTTTTTCTGCTCATTTGCCGTTGTGCTCGCATTTTCCCATAATGAGGGCTGGTTCTTGCCTGTTGCTCCAAGTACAGGCAGCCGGCTTGGCCTGGTTGGGCTGTGGCGGCTGTTCGCGAGCAGCGACGCGCAAGGCGCCCGGTCGCCACGCCAAGATGGGAAGGTCTAAGGTGGGAGCACCGTGGGCGCAGGAAGGCCGTGGGCCCCTGGATCCTTGCCTGGGCCCTTCCTCGGTTGCCGCCTGGGGAACGACTGAACGACCTCGTGTGGCTGCTTTCAGGAAATCGTGATCGACACGCGGGGCCACCTGCTGGGCCGCCTGGCGTCCGTGGTAGCGAAGCAACTGCTGCAAGGACATCACATAGTGCGTGCCGTTCACTGTCAGCCCCCCTCGCGCTTGTGGGGACGGCGTGTTTGCACCGCTGCTGGTTTGCGCACTGTGGGGGATTGACGTCGTCGGGGGCGGCCGCTTGCGCACCCCAAGCCACCTGATCTACAGGCAGGCGGCGCTTCAGTCGCTGCAACGCGCAGGCCATCGCCGCCGTGGTTATGGTTCCTGCATTTGCTGGGGTGGGATCTCTCAGCTTTGCTGCGTGTGCCTTCAGACCACGTCGTCAAGCACGTGTTGGCTGTGTGTTTAATCGCAGACTTGCGTGAGGTGCGAGGAGATTCAAATATCCGGAGGCTTGACGCGGCAGAAGATGAAGTTCGAGCGGTTCCTGAAGAAGCGCATGAACACCAAGCCCTCCAGGGGACCCATCCACTACCGGTCGCCTGCCCGCATCCTCTGGAGAACGACGCGGGGGTGAGTGAGCCAGCACAAGCACGACACGCCGCGCAGTGTGGCTCGGCCGCCACCGCTGGTCGAGATCGACGTGCACAAGTGGATCCGCAGCAAATCAACGGGCACACAAATCACGACTATCGGTGCCATCTGGTCTTCCCTTCCTGTCCTTTCTGCACCCCGTTCGGCGGGCTCGTTTGCGCATTGCCACCCGAATTCTGGATCTGGCTTTCTGAACTGTTGTGCGCTGTGGCGCGATTGTTGCGCCAGGATGCTGCCGCACAAGACCGTGCGCGGTGAAGCCGCCCTGAGGCGCCTGAAGTGCTTTGAGGGGATCCCGCCGCCTTACGACTGCCAGAAGCGCGTGGTGGTACCAAGGGCGCTGAAGGTCGCGCGGCTCAGGTTCCAGGCGAGAGTGTGCCACCTGGGGGAGCTCGCAACCTCGGTGAGGGCGCTGAAGCAGCTCTTGCTCTCAACACTTGTGCCAGCGATTCATGAAGAGGGATTATCCTGGGCCATTTGATGGGCAATCCCAGACAAGCATTGGGCTGCAGTTTTGCATGCTTTCAGACACCGCGCAGAAGTTGTTGCATGAATGAAGAATGAACCAACAATTGTGGCAGGCGGAAACCCGCATGCCTGTTGTCCTGACAGCCTGTGTTCCCCACACCCGGCCAAACTTGTTACTCTTTTGCAGTACAAGACAACTTACTCACCGGAGTGCAGTCAGATGCCATTACCACTGTAACACCACTTTGGACAGAGATCTGCGTACAGGCAGACCCAGACACTGGCTGGCTGATGTTGCATCGAGTGTTGAGAAGTGTTGAGCAGTCATTCCATGCATGTGTTCGTTGCTGTGGAAGTTGCGCTTCAACTCAGCAGTGGGGTAGCTTTGCCCTTTCTCTGTACAAGCTAATGTCCAGCAATTTGTGGTTGGAAAGTATGTTGTTTCTCTATTGGAATAACAACTGTGGACAAGGCTGAGCCTTCGCCAAGCGTCTTGGCAGTTATGCACCGCAGCTTCAGCCATAAAGACCCTGCAAGCTGTGCACTGTTTGCACCATTCTGCGGCAGCCACAATTGGCAGCAGGCTGCAGCAAGTTCCCAGCCAAATTCTGTTACGGCCAAATGCGATCTTGCATGACTGATGTGCAGGTCGGCTGGAAGCACAAGGATGCTGTTGGGTGTCTGGAGAAGGCAAGGATTGCTGAGGCCAGGATATACTACGAAAAGAAGAAGAAGCTGCGCCAGTTGAGGCGCAAGGCCATCGAGAAGGTTGACGGAACCTCGAAGTAGAGTAGCCACAGGTTTTGTGTTTGGTGTCTTGTATCTGGATGAGGGTGGCTGAGCAACATCAGCAGGGACAGTGATGCCCTTCCCTGCATACTGCGAGTTGGGGCGAGCGTTTGGCTGCAGGGAGTTTGGCCCATTGGTCCAAACGAGTGCCGTTGGACAAATTGGCAACGGGGGACTGTTGCACTTGCTGCTGCCATTGTGTACGGTCTTTCATACGAATACGGCCATTTGCAACGATGTTGCAGAACCTTGGCTCAAATCTACTCTGTGGGTAAGCTTGCTGACTGAATTCTGCACCCACATGTACAGGATTGCAGCTCCGGCGGTTGTATCGTTCCTTTCCCTTGCCATTTCATGGAACGTGCCTGTAGCACACGCTGTATTTTCGGTCAGGCTCTGTCACTCCGGAGGAACAGGGCTTATGTGGGCATCTGCAACGAAATCTGCAGATGCGCATCAGCAAGACAAGGTGTGCATTGCTTGTGAAAATGCAAGGTCTTTCATATGCCAGGCGCTCGGGCACAGCCTTCAGCATGTTTCACTCCTGCAAATGTGTTCCGGCGCCATACCTAGCTGCTGGCACAAATTCCAGTGGTGCGCGGACTCAACCATCGTGGTGACCATTGTGTCTCTGCCATGGACTATATGTCTCTTTGTCTCACTTGGCAACATTCCAGGGCCCTATTTGTCATGCACCCAGATCAGGCTGGGCCTTGCACCTGCACTCCAGGTATCTATTTCTTATTCCACAAACTGGCATCCCAGGCGTCCGTGGTCGGCTAGACACTGCTCACTCGACAAAGCTTTGCCTGCCTGTGCATTCGCACTGGGCCTTGAGTTTTCTGGCAATCTCAGTCATATCGCCAGTAAAATGCACCCTGCAGTGTTACGTGTACCGTGCAATTTTTGCTTAACAGAGGAGATTCTTCTGGACCCACCCCCCATACCCACCTTCTTTCTATTGATTTCCCTGTTTGTGTGGGCGGGGAGCGGGGGGAAGGAGGTGGAGCAAAGAGATGCACGCTATACACAGATAAGGACGTCTCTGGCACGACAATTCTACTTAATCCTTGGACCAAACACGAGTTTCCCGCAGGACAGGACAATATAACACTCCAGGCCAGTGTCCACCACCATCTAACGACGCGACCCCCAGGTACCCACTGAGCAGGGTCCATGGTCTGGCTTTTGCACCCTATTCTCTGAGTCAAGCCCAAGTCCTGGACTTGCTCCCTCTCCATCCCACAATTGACCGAACATCACATAGCAAGATCGGAACAGGGCGAGAGCGAGAAAAAGAGACTTGGGGACCGAAAGGGAAGCCTAAGTAGCCCCCCACTCTCCGCCCCTCGATACGCCCACCACCCAGGAGGGTGCCGGCCTTCCAATGCCCCTTCTTCAACGCATTGGAATTGCACTGACCCAAAGTTCAGCGGGAAAGGAACAGAAAACTCAGCCAGAAGTGGGGCTGCGCATTCGGCCGCCAACGCAAACAACCGGCGCACCTGCCCAACCTCGCCCTTGGCGGAAACCGCATAACAGGACACCGCGCAACGCAACCCGTCGTGTTTTATTACACCAACGTGTTTGGAAATTTCCTGGCTCGCAAATTTCGTCGATCTTGCGTTGACCTCACACACACCACATCTGCCAGTCAGCGCTCCCGGCCAACGACTCCGCCCGAAGAGGAGGCCCGTTCCGGAGGTGCCTGGCAATTCGGCCAGCCGCCCCAGCTCCCAGTTTCGGCCAGCGACGCGGCGCGAGCCAGCGCTCACGGTGAATACCTGCCGGTGACCGCCATGTCGTGGCAGACCTACGTGGACGACCACCTTATGGTGGAGCTGCCCGGCGGCAAGACCCTTGCCTCGGCGGCGATCATAGGGCTGGACGGCGGCGTGTGGGCCAAGTCGCCAGACTTCCCCGAGGTGTCGCCCGAGGAGGTCGAGGCCCTCATCCAGGGCTTCTCGGACCCCTCCAGCCTGGAGGAGAAGGGCATCGTGCTGCAGGGCACCAAGTACTTCACGATCCAGGGCGAGCGAGGCGTGGTGATCCGCGGCAAGAAGGGGGAGGCCGGTCTGACGATCAAGAAGACCAAGCAGGCGATGGTGGTGGGCGTCTACGCCACGGGCGTGCAGCCCGGGGAGTGCAACGTGGTGGTGGAGAACCTGGCGGACTACCTCATCGAGCAGGACTACTGAACACCCGCGGTTTGGGGCAAATGGACGGCCGGTGGCAGGGTGGGGATTGGGGCCTCTGGGGACATGTGCTGGTGGGGCTTAGGACCGTTTGATGATCCTTCTTGGGGAGGGTCAAGGAAGCGGGGAAGCCTGAAGGCTTGACCCAATGGGCTTGGTGGGGCGCTTTGCTTGGGGTCCGCGCTTGCAGGAACGGTTCGGCCCCATTGTTTGTTGGAGGTGGATCTGACCCGGCTGAGATGTTTCCCTGCATTCTCCGGTGGGGCTTACTGACCCGTGTACTCTGCGTTTCGGTTTCCGCTGCATGCTTCTTGGGCACCTCTTCACCCGGACTCACCACACTGTCGTTTTACATCATTTTCACCTTGTCGCCGTGTGCCTGCGGGGGGCGTTGGTGCCTCTGCGCGCCGTGCCGCCTCTTTGCCTGCATCCGGAGGGAACCGGACGCCGCTTGCGCTGGACGCGCGGCGACCCAGGCCCGCAAGGGGGCCGGCTCCCCGCCTTGCCCAGGTCAGTCTGCTGGCGGCTACTTCAACTGGGTTGCGGCGCTCCTGCCGCGCAGGTTGCCCACCGTTGCTGGTCACGATTTGCCCCGTCTTGTGCAAGCAGCGCCAGTGGCTATTCGCCCTGCCCTTGAGCCTTTCGACTTTGTCCAACAGACCAGAGCGAGAAGGTGGGGGCTGTCCCAGATTGCCAGGTTTCCAGCCCGTTAGGGAACAGACGTTGAGTCACTTTCACGCCCGCGGGGTCGTGGCACGATCCTGGGGGCATGATTCTGACTCGACATGTGCTCCCCAATTGGCTGGATATCTGGTAATCTTGGACAGCTCCCACCTTCTGGCGCTGGTCGGTTTGACAGTGGCTGACAATGTGGATGCCCAGCACAGAGCTCATGGTGTGCTCCTTTCATGCATGTGGGTATGTTGGTATGTGTCCAAATTGCTGGATGTCTAGCAGAAGTTGTAGCGAAGTGGTGCTCTATCCACGGGCTGTGGGGCGTGGGCCATTTCCAAGCTTGCTGTTGCAGGCCTCGTGGGTATGCTGTTGAAGCACCATTCGTCTATACTGGACTAAGCCAACTTGGTGAGTTGTTAAAATAGCAGGATTGCTGGAGGGGGGCTGTGTGGTTGCGAAACTTATATTGATGGTTGGCAGCTGTGGGATGCAGAGTCAGATTGGAAACTACTGTTGGCGGAGCCTGGGCTGCATGAGGGCCACTCCTCCAGGATAATTCCGTCATTCCCAAACAGTTCTAGCCATCCAGGCAGCTGTGAGGAACGCAGAGCTGGAATAGCATGGCAATTGAGTGGCACCATGTCTGCCATGCAAAATAAGCTGGTGTTGAGTGGAAGACTGCTCGTGGCTCAACTGCTTCTGTCTACACCTACAATACGTTTTTTGTTTTCATGGCTCCAAGTACTGATGCGCGTACGGTTTGCGGCACGTTATCACTGCTGACTGGCACATCCTGACCCGCTACCTGAATGCATCACAAGTGCCATTTCAAATTCACTGGAAACCTGAAGTTGAGAAATTTCAATGAGCATGGCTTTCGTAGTCTTCGGTGAAGAAAGTGCCAATGGCAACAACATATCCTGCGGTTTGAATTTGCGTTTTCAGCTGCATGTTGTGACATGTCAACACCATGCTGACGTGAAATCCTATTTCCGGATCTGACTCACGCCGTTGGCACATTGCCACAGCAAGGGCTGGTGCTACGGTCGTTTTGCTGGAATCGCAGTTTTCTTGCTGAAACTCATGAGCTCTTTAACTGTCAGTTTACTCTTAAATTGGAGTGCAGTGGCATTGGGGTTAAGCCCGAATGGCAAATCAAGAAAGCGAAACCGACCCACTTAAGCGTGTGCAGTTGCAGGGAGCTTGCAGCATCAATTCACGGAAACTGCCACGCAGCAGTGGCCGTTGCGAGTACTGCTATCTTTCTTTGCCCACAGCTGCCGCACTGTTGCGAGTATCCCTTCTGAGGTGAAGGCAGCCTGAACGATCAGCAATGCTGCACTTCTTATCCAATTTTGCTCCACAAGCCATTAGAAGATCTTGTGTCGACTCACAATGGCACTGGAGCCCCAATGCAGGCCTGTGCTTGGATGGCCTCAACCACAACAGGGGCGGATGCCAATGGCACGTGCCTTTAAAAGATGGACAAAGCGACCAGTCAGGACAGAAGCCATGCCAGCAGGCAAGACATTTGCACTCATCATCACTTAACAAGCCATCCAGGGAGGCACAGGCAGTACATTGGAGTGAAGTACACACTCTCCACGTCAGACCTTCCCCGTCGGTTGCACGTACGAGCGTGCTGGCAATTCGAGGAAAGCACAGTTGCGCATGAGATTTGAGACAATAAAAAAGGAAGGGACAATTTTGCGTCCCTTGGCAGTGTGAAACATCATTTGAAAGACCTGACGCTCTGAAACACATGTTTCAAATGGCACCAAAAAACGTGGAAATAGCCAGTGGTTGGACAGCGGAGAGGGAAAAAAGCTTTCTTGCCGGTGGAATTGGCCTTCAGGCCTCGAACGCAAGCAAAAACGAAGCGGGCGGTACCAAAGATGTGGTTCGCAATGTGCACTCCATCAGCTCGATGATAGCGAATTAAACCTTTTTCATAGGAGGTTGGATACTGGCTTTGTCCAAGTCCGTGACACCATGATGATTTAAGCTCTTTAGGGCTCGACTGGGCTGAATCTCGGCATGGTTTACCTCGACATTTCTTTGCTTTTTAATGTGTGGCCTTGATTTTGGGGGAGCTGTGTGACTCCAGCCCCCAATTGAGCTCGTTGTAATTTGCTTTACGTATGTCAGGTGGTTTCTCTTGCTCCCACAGAGACTTCAATGCCGCTTTGCATCTGGAGAACGGTGCAGCAATTAAAAATCCCAACGGAAAGGATTGTGGAAGACCACATGATGAGAGTTCAGCTTTAACTATACTAGCAGACCTGCAACACACTGCTGTTCGAGAACCATGATTGAATGTGGAGATGAAGGTGTAGTGAGATCGACGGGGTTGACATGCCGAACCAGGGGAGAAGCATCCATTTTCGAGTACACGATGCTGAGAAAAGCATGCGAACTTATTTTGCGTGGACTTTTTAGACAAAAGAACGAACCAAAATTTTGTTTCGTGTTTTCTTTAGGAACTGTTCTTTACATGTGCTTCAGTACTTCAGTCAGAAGTATTGACCATGGAGTGCTCTCGCAGGCTCTTTTTTTTGGCAGGCCAATGTCTAAATCAAGAACTAGGAATTCAACATGAATTACATCTGGACAAAGACTGCATCTGGACGGCGCAACAAGTAATCCAAGCGATAGGGGACGAGGAGCATTGTTGGCAGAATCCTCAGCCACTTCACAGGAATCCATGTTGTCCTTCACGAAACAACCACCCCTTGTTATACCCAGAGTTCAATATGGAGTCCAAACAATTATACCCCTTCTGATGCCTCAACAGGAGATTGGGCTGCCATGGAGGGAGTCCCTTCGCGGGTTAGAGTGCGTCTCATTTCTGCCTTACCGGTCTCCTTCAACCCACCCACCCCACCCCCACCCCAATCCCCCGTGTTCCCACACGACAAGACATTACACTCACAAACGTACTGATGTCGATCACCTCACTAATACAACACCTGATTGGCGATCCACTTGAAATGTGCCCTCCCTTCGCATAGTACTTAATGCCACACTGATGGTAGCTCAACCCTGAGTCAGCTCCCTTTTCCTCGTACTCAGCTCCCTCTCCGTCCCACAACTAACCAAAACTCACTCTATGAGGGTGGGCCGGGTGGGTGCGAAACAAGATAAAGGGGGCGCCAAGGGTTCACGACCAAATAGCCGTTCCCCCTTGGCGCCAAACTTCCAGCCAAACCCAAGGGCAAGCTTGACCGGTCCCCTTGTCTACGCCCAAGTTACAAGGATCACCCGGTAGCCCGTTGGATCCGGCGGTCAGAACTGACCCCGGGTACAGGGTGACAAAACCGGCGTTTGATGTCCCTGAAACGGCCCAGAAAGGCAGCCCGGCCCAGCATGGCTAGCGCGCACCCACCCAACGTCGTCCTTGCCAAAAACTCATTAACAAGATAGTTAATTATATCTACACACAAGCCAGCCGCTGTGAGCGGTGCGGCCATCTCTTTCCTGCGGGTCGGCTTGCTGTCCATGGTGTCCGTTAAGTGTTTACCAACTGGGGGCACACCTGTAGATGCACTATTCATTGATGTCCAAGGCGATTCCTTCGCTCGGCGGAAGTCCACATGGTCCAAAGACGGTCGTTTTCGCAGCAACATCAAAATTCGAGGTTTTCTGTTGCAGGAACTTTGCTGCGAAGAGCTGCCAAATCCGCGCCACATAATCGATTGAGTTGATCCTCGACACTACACTCCGCACATATAGGTATGACTTTGGACAAAGTTTCACTGTAAATTGAAGCCTCAACGATATCGTCGAAAAGGCAGCAATGAAGGCACCCCCATCGACAGAGAAAGGGTGCGATTAGATTTCAATGAACCAATCACCGAATCTGCCTTGCTCAGGCAAAATAGGAAGTAGACGGCTTCCTCATTGCCTTGTTCTGTAAAAAATAATGCTGATGATGATGATGATGATGACAGGGTGCGCCAAAGTCGCAAATGACAGAATGATAGAAGACAAACTTTTCCTGTCTCTCCTTAGGAATATGTTCGCTCATTTGCGAATTGTTTCTTTTTGAAAAAACCAATTCAAAAATGAAGAACAGAACACTAAGTTCATTTCTTTCCTTGACTTCTTCTCTGGGCACTTTGTCAAATCTACTTTCGCAAAACGATCGAGAAGATTCATGGCAATAAGTCTAACAATAGTTGAGTAAATTAAATTTTCAATCCATTGCACATTGCATCAATTGCCATGGCATATTCCTATTGTCCCCATGAGGAAAACATTCACGTGGTACAGCTGCCACGGCAAGAGGTGCACCCTAGCCACGCTGTTGTACGCGCAAGACCCTCCAACGTGCAGTTCCGACTAGAAACTTTCAATGGGCGCCACCAGGCCTCCTATGCCAATCTGTCTAAGTCTCCGACGGCTAGGACGTCAAGACGGATAGATCAATCAATATTCAAGCAATTAACTTATGTCTTGATGGCATTTACCGAACAATTGTATCACAGAACCATGCGTTTTCGCTCTTAGACACAAACGGGTGGCTAACGATTTGACAATCAAGCTCTGTATAGCACGAAATTGTGAGAGAGTTTAGATGCCAGTCAGGGCAGCTGCAGCAAGATATTGGCGTAAACAGATCACACATAAAGCTGATAACAACAAACTACGGCGCTCGTTCGCTCAGAAGCAGGTTGGCTGTGCTGGCGGCGTGCAGTACCCAAATCATCCACAGCTGGCCAGCTTATTGCTCATTACGCCACACTATAGCCACCATGTACGACAACCCACGATCTTTTACACTGCTCATAGCCTGCAAAATACAACAATTGGCTGCCTTAAGACAGCACTCTGTATCCAAGCTTTGGTCCATTGGGAATCGCGAAACGACGGCGAGGAAACGCACCGACTAATCGCCGTCAGTCCAGTCGGTGTCATCAAACTACTCTGGGAGCCTCCCTGCACTCCTGCCCTATGCATTACTGCTGAAAGGTTCAGTGTGTTCCAGCGCATTTTAAAAGCTGCGACACCGAGATGATCCCAAAAATAGATCCGCTGTTGCTCCGCAAATGCATTCCGTTTTGTGGATCAGAGAAGCCCTCCACTCAAGACTCGTCATCAAGTCTGGGGGACTGTTGGGCTCCCATATACACACGTGCCTATGTGCGTCACATGATCTCGGTAATCCACCTTCCCTGCGGCCCTAAAACTTCAACTGCACAATGGGTGGCGCCAGTAAGCGACCCGACTTCTCATTCGCTGGAACGCAAAATCTGACGCTCGTTTATGCCTAAGAGATTTCATCGGAAACGCGTTCTCAGTCAGTCCTTGGGCGCG
>CAJHUC010001808.1:0-36336 GCA_905146915.1 Ostreobium quekettii
ATGAAATTGGGTACATCATTGGAAACCTACCTCGAGACATGGCACCCTAGGACTTCAGAATGGAACAGGGCGGTGGCCCACGTTACCCGGTACGTCAGTTTTGCTAATGCACCATACCACCTGGCTCAGACGGCGCCTTTCGTTCGTTTAATGCGAGCCTTTATTCCCCGTTGGCCATCTATTAGTAAGCAAACAATTGTGAGGTCGGTGGCGAGACAGGCCAATGACATCAAGCGGGAAATAAGGGAAGAGGTGTCCCAAATCCGAGACGAGTCGAGAGTTGCCATGACAACGGACATTTGGACAAGCAGGAACATGCACCCGTTCATAACAGTGACATTGCATTGGGTGGATGCCGATTGGAGCATGAAGAAACGCATACTGGGTGAGTTTGGATGGTATATTCTGTGTCCTATGATATTTTCAATATTCGTGGTTGTCAATTCTTTACTGTTTGCATACATGCCGTGATTAGTGACCACTCCTGTGTGCTTTGCCAACCGTGTCATGTGCACTCGCTGCACTAGTACCGGCCTTCACTGGCCGGGAATCACGCCTGATTGCACATGAATCGTGGATGCTGTGTTGCCATGGCACGATAGCCATCAGTACTGGCCCGCCATCGGCCAATGCTGTGTGACATGTCATGAATATCAATTCTTTACTGTTTGCATGCATGCCGTGATTAGTGACCACTTCTGTGTGCTTTGCCAACCGTGTCATGTGCACTCGCTGCGCTAGTACCGGCCTTCACTGGCCGGGAATCACGCCTGATTGAACATGAATCGTGGATGCTGTGTTGCCATGGCACGATAGCCGTCAGTACTGGCCCGCCATCGGCCAATGCTGTGTGACATGTCATGAATATCAATTCTTTTCTGTTTGCATGCATGCCGTGATTAGTGACCACTCCTGTGTGCTTTGCCAACCGTGTCATGTGCACTCGCTGCACTAGTACCGGCCTTCACTGGCCGGGAATCACGCCTGATTGAACATGAATCGTGGATGCTGTGTTGCCATGGCACGATAGCCATCAGTACTGGCCTGCCATCGGCCAGTGTAGTATGACGTATATCATGTGCAAAAGGTAACCCCCGTCTTTTAAAGCACAACACGTTGGTGGTGACAGGGACTACCAGCTTCCCTGGGAGCCACACTGCAGACGCAATAAGCCGTGTCTTGCTAAAGATCCGATTGAAGTATGGCCTGCACCCTGTAGTTCCGCGTGACCAAGTCATGACGGAGTCGGAGATGGAAGCGGACCCTGTGCGTGCGTTTCAGGACGAGTCGCCATGCGATCGTGTGGCTCTCACCACGGACTGCGCCTCCAATATGATTTCAGCAGCCGAGAAGAAGGATATTTTTGATTGGCACCCCTGCATTTGCCATCTGTTAAATACCGCAGTCAAGGCCGCTTTCCAAAATGTTGACGAGTTTCAGCAGCTCATGCAGCCGCTTCGCGAATTGGCAACTCATTTTCACAAATCGCCCACTGCTTGGAGTGTTTTCCGCCGCGTGCAAAAGAAGCTGCTAAAGGAGGCAGGGGCCGGCAATGTATCATCAGATGATGAGGAGGAGGATTACTCGGGTGTAAGGGAAGATGATGATGTTGCTGTGTTGCCCGATGATCCTGATGCAGATCTGACGGTTCCTGACAATGAAATGGAGCAGGCTTGTCCAAAGCGAATATTGCGTCTGGGGACTTGGTGCCCGACGAGGTGGAACAGCATGTATTTTTTGATTAAGAGGGCGGTTTTGTTGGAGAGAAGCATCCGCGAGTATACAGCAAACGCGAGAATTGCTAAGATCATTATACCAGCATCTGGGTGGTGCATTTTCAAACAAGCGCTGCCAGTCCTGGAGTGTATACGGGAATTGTCTGAGCGATGTGAGGGGGACGACTACATCACCATATCGGATGTCTTATATAATGTACTGAAGTTGCTTTACGACCGGCTGTATGTCAGTGACACCGATGCACACACAAAACCTGTGTTGCATGACTTCGCCTTTGAGTTCACACAGAAATTGTGTGCGGATTGTGATAATGTCAATCTAATATATTGCTGGGCATTAGCGGCGGCTGTGGACGGAAGGAGGAATACATTGCACTGGATGAGGAGGATCTGGAACAACGCTGACGATTGGCCGAATGTGGTGGAAGAATATGACACCCTGGCAAAGTTCCAAGCGATGTTGAAGAAAGAGATGACGGCATTGGTGAGTTGAGGTCTGATTTGTGGCCTTTGCCTTTGTGAATGTCTGCATCCAACTGTTGATAGTTTTTGCTTGTGTGAATAACAGCATGCATATGACTTCTGCAGTTGAGGCACGTGGTGAAGGCGCCCGAAGTCCAATCCTCGGGCTCATCATCCCAAGAGGCTGCAGCACAGGCTGTGCAGCAGAGCTGGCTTGACGCGGCATCACCCCCACCTAAGGGACCACTAAGTTTCCGACGATCAAAGAGGAGAAGACGGGCCCCATCCTCCCCACAGCATATGGACCCCATCGAGGCCGAAGTCGAAAGGTGGTTTGAATTGAAATGGACACCAGCATGTGAGTATCAAAAGAAATGGAGTGCAGGGGATTGGTGGCGAGAGAATCATACCAGCTTCCCCTTGGTGGCCAGGCTTGCACGTCGAATACTAGCAACACAGGTGAGTGGTTGAGTACAACTGGCTGTGCATACATGCCACAGTGCCCTTATGAAGTTCACAGGCTGAGAAGTACTGAGTATTTTTGGTTGTGTTGCAGGCCTCCAGCGCCAGTAGTGAACGATCTTTTTCCAAGGCCGGTCTAATAGTTCGGGCCAAGCGCATGGTTCTCGAGCCCGAGAACGTGGATCATTTAAGCTTGCTAGGGTGGCAGATGGCAGAGAGTGGATGGTCGCAGCAGAAGCTAGCGCATCGACGCACGAAGGGGGGGAAGGGAGGGAAGGGAGGGAAGGGAGGGAAGGGAGGGAAGGGAGGGAAGTAGTGACTTTGGATTCCAAAGTTTGGATCACCACCGGTGACCACCCTCGTTGCCCCGGCGTGGAAACTGTGGAGTACCGCCGCAGCAAGGGTGCGGTTACCATAGAGATAGAAGATAAGATATCATGACTTGTAATATTCCGTTGTCCTGTGTTGATGTGCACACCTTGAACACACTATGTTGAGTGGTGGATGAACCTTGGGTATCATATAGATAGAAGAAAATTTTATTCAAGAAATGCGTCCCAACAAGTACTGCGATTGGTGGATAGACTTTACAGTCGCTGCCCTGGCGTGGAAACTTCTAGAGTACCGCCGCAGTGAGGGTGCAATAGGTAGAGATGGACGATAACAAATAACGACTCGTATTATTCATTGCCCGTTTTCATGTGTTGAGCTGTTGAACTTCGACGTACTATGTTGGATGGGCTTTACACTCGCTGCCCTGGCGTGGAAACTGTGGAGTACCGCCGCAGCAACCCATCGTTATATGTGATACGTATCACCCATTCCCAAGTATGTTGAGTGGCTCAACTGTGTTCAGAGGTGAACCCTCTTTGCCGCCTGCCTCAAGTGATGTGGGTGTTTGTGTGTCCGCGTTTGGTATTGCAACTATGCCCAACCCTTGCTGCAATGGCCGGGAAGACTTGCAATGGGAGTGTGGTGCGCACTGCGTACTATGCAGCAGTACCAGCCGCAGCAAGTGGTGCAGGTTGGCATGCCATACACTGGAACTTTACACACGGCTTGTGTGTTGTTCAGTTCTCCAAAACACTCCATGTATTACAAACCGCAGAATACATGACCTGGAAAACGCCCACACACGTTTATGAAGCGTGCAACCAACACAATTCGAGCTGCTGCAAAATGGAAACCCCTGGCAACTTCGCCTTGACCTTGCCGTGGCTGGAAAGCAAGTACCTACGGGACAGAACGGACCAAAATTATGAATCCACGGATGTTTTGTCGCGGACCGGACGCCGCGCACGCCCTCCGTTAATTTAACGGCAAATAACGGTGAAGAAAAAGTGAGAGCCGGATTCTGCGGACGGCAGTACGGCAAACAGCGGACCGGATGTTACCGGACGAATATCACACTCACTTTTACGAACCGGACGCAACGGAGCGGACGGTACCCGAGTGTGGCCACCTCTAGTGCACACTGGTCACCCCCGTGGCACATCCATGTGCCCCTTCAAATAGTTGTTGTCCGTCACACAGGCAGAATATACGCCCAAAGCGTTCCCAAGCTCAGTACATTCGATTGGCTGGCATGTGATCATCACATTGTGATGTGACGCCCCTGGGGTATGTGAAGTGCTGCATCGGGGCCACCCGCCGCCAATTGCCCCATGGCGTCGGTACCCTCAGGTGAGTCCCCTGTGCTGCCGGCACCGTGCTGGTGGTGATGGCATCGGTGGGGCGGGGGGATTGCTGTTCAGCTTGGCTAGAGTACCAGCCGTGGCTTGGCCGGGAAAAAGCCCCTGTTGTTGGGCTCGTGGTGTGCATGGG
Organism: Ostreobium quekettii; assembly: GCA_905146915.1. Classification (NCBI taxonomy): domain Eukaryota; kingdom Viridiplantae; phylum Chlorophyta; class Ulvophyceae; order Bryopsidales; family Ostreobiaceae; genus Ostreobium; species Ostreobium quekettii. Next base: position 4,485 of record CAJHUC010001808.1, read on the forward strand.
CGGTTGTTGCTTCTCCAAGATTGTGTTGGGGTGGGGCGGGGGAATTGTTGTTCTGCTCGGCTGGAGTACCAGCCGTGGCCTGGGCAGGAAAATAGCCACTGTTGCCAGGCTCGCGGTGTGTATGGGTGGCTGCTGCTTCTCCGAGATCATGTCGGGGTGGGGTGGGGGGATTGCTATTCTGCTCGGCTGAAGTACCGGCCGCTGCTTGGCCGGAAAAGGGCTGTTGTTTTGTGAAGGCGCTGGGTGGATGGGCGTTTGGTAACATATTCTATTTTCTCCAATGCAGGCTCCGGCTGTGAGCATGCCACACCAGGGGATAATGCAGGTAGGGGGGGTGAAATGGGCGACTGCTGCTTCTCCAAGATCGTGTCGGGGTGGGCAGGGGGAATGCTATTTTGCTTGGCTGGAGTACTGGTTGCGGCTTGGCCAGGAAAGAGCCATTGTTGCTGGGCTTGTGGTGTGCATGGGTGGCTGTTGCTTCTCCAAAATCGTGTCAGGTTGGGGCAGGGGGATTGTTGTTGTGCTCGGCTGGAGTACCGGCTGATGCTTGGCCGCAAAAGGGTTATTGTTTTGTGAAGGCGCTAGGTGGATGGGCGTTTGGTAACGTGTTCTATTTTCTCCAATGCAGGCTCCGGCCGTGAGCATGCCACACCAGGGGATAATGCAGGTAGGGGGGTGAACTGGGCCACTGCTGCTTCTCCAAGATCATGTCAGGGTGGGGCGGGGGGAATGCTGTTCTGCTCGGCTGGAGTACCGGCCGCGGCTTGGCTGGGAAAGAGCCTTGTTGTTGGGGTCGTGGTGTGCATGGGCTGTTGTTGCTTGTCCGAGATCGTGTCGGTTTGAGGCATGGGGAATGTTGTTCTGCTCGGCTGGAGTACTGGCCACGGCTTGGCTGGGAAAGAGCCACTGCTGCTGGGCTTGCGGTGTGCATGGGCAGCTATTGCTTCTCCGATCATATCCCTATTGGTGCTATTTGTCTCTTTTTCATGTGCAAACCTCCTCCGCATCATCAGAGCAGAGTTTTTCAAAATCCGGCTTGGTGGTGGCCTTGAAAAGGATGGTCATGACCCCTGCTAATGTTGATAGGTGAGGTGGCGCATCCCTAGCTGTCCACTTGCATATCTATTTGTCCATCTTTGTTAGTGTTGAACCCATTGGCGAAGTCTAGAATAGGGATGAAGGTATGCTTTTTTTTGTGTGTGCAGGGGGTCGTTGGTGGGATGGTACATGCAGTGCCAAGGGTGGGAAGACCGCCGCACAAGGAAAAAGAAGCATAGAAGGAGCATGGGAGCATGCACCAGGATATGGAGGTGTCCAAGTGAGCGCAGGAAGTCAAAGACATTATCGAAGACCATATCAAAGTCCAAGGCATCAGATGGCGAACCATGACAAATTTGTTTATAGTTACTGCGAGTGAACATGTGTATTTGGCAAAGGATTACTAGCCATTCATTACCGCAGCGAGTACCAGCTGTGGGTTGGCTGGGAAAACTCAGAGGGGGATTGTCGTGGGGCCCAGGGTGTGTTTATATGCATAGTTTAGCGTTTGCAAGGGATGACCGGGAAAGAATAGGGGGTTGCGTCCCCTGTCTGGCAAGGAGTACCAGCCGTAGGTTGGCCGGGAAAATGCAGCGGGGGATTGTCTTTGGGCCTAGGGTGTGTTTATGTACATAGTCTAGCGTTTGCAAGAGATGGCCAGGAGAGAACAAAGGGTTGCGTGCCCTGTCTAGCAAGGAGTACCGGCCGTGGGTTGGCTGGGAAAATATAGCGGGGGATTGCCTTTGGGCCTAGGGTGTGTTTCTATATATAGTCTAGCGTTTGCAAGGGATGGCCAAGAAAGAACAGCGGGTTGCATCCCCGGTGTGGCAAGGAGTACCGGCCGGGGCAGCATTTATGATGGCATGGACTGCAAATAGGTAGACATACGTTGTTTATACATGCATTAATATTGCACCTTGTTATGTCACTGCTGTGGCCCATATCTAGAGCCAAAGGTTGCTGGACACAGAGGAAAAATCCGCTTGGCAAAAATTGCCTCCAACATAAACCACCGCTGACTAACGGAACATTACTAGAATCTCAAAGTCCGTGATGGATGGCAACGGAACGCCAGGAAAGGCAACAGAGAAAAAAGCACTTTTATAGAAACCGGTGGCTGCAAACACCCCCTTGATGGACAGCTCCAAAGCCAAAAAAATTTAAAGCTGATGTGGCATGAATGGCTACAGAAGCCTGGCCCTGGCAAAATAATGGAAAATTGACGGACGGATTGTTTGTGTTCAAAAAAACTACAGAAGTAAAATAATAGAAAAAAAGCTGAGCAGCTACGTCTACTACCGGAAGGGAAGCAACAACAATGCAGCTAACGCACTATCCTGATGGCCCGAGGTCGACTGGCCCATGACCAGAGGTGGGCCTGGGCAAATGGGGTTGGGACGGGAATGGGGATGGTGTCCGTTCCCATCCTAGGAACAGACCCATTCCCATTCTTGTCCCAATTCGTCCTTGTCCATTGCAGTCCATTCCTGGGCCGTTCCCCAGTAACGGATTTGGACCGGATCTACGTCAGGCAGGAACGGTGCTGGAATGGGTCCGGATTCAGGGACGGATCCCTTCTGGCTTAGGAATGGATCCGTTCATAATATGGAACGGCCCCATCATTGTCCGTTCAGGTCCATCCCAGTCCGTTCCATAGGAACGGACCATACAAATTCTAGGTCTTACAAGTTAAGGGGGGCCACTGGCGGACCAGTGCAAGTTTGGAAGGTAATCACAAGGCTGGATTCAGGCCCAGGAGACATATTTTGCACAGAACACATAGCTTGTAACAAGGGCAATATGCACATTGCCTAATGCATAAGTTGGACACATAGCCAAAATTGAGACAAGTCACACATGTGCCCGTAATCCAATTCGAGACAAGCCAATGGAACCTGGAAAAATTACAACTTGTAATTTACAAGTCGGTGTTGCCGGACAAGAACATGAGCTGCTCAATGCGTTCATCCCCTAGAGATGCCTGCCGAGATTGCACAGTATAGCCAGATACCAAAAAGCCCCCTTCTAATGCACCACTTCCTGCCGGCACACACAATAAGTGCCATGCCACCCATGCCACTATAGGCCATCGAGTACTATTCCGTGCTCAATAATCTAGTGCATCCTCTTTTTGTGGGGCACCCGGCTCACACAAACTTCAGCATTCTATTAGGAACTCCTGAGCATATCGTTGTATCAACTGTTGTGTGGCATCTGTCAATTTGCCGCCCACTGTAGTGCTCGCAGTTTGGCTAGACCCTGCGGCACCGCTTGCCCTTGGGGCCCGGCCCCAACTTGCATCATAGTCCTCCTCAGAGCTGGTGTCAAATGTCTTGTGTCCCATGCACTTCTCCCTCGGCTTCTCCCTATTCTTGCATATGGTCTGCTGTCCACGATAGGGTGGCAAGCCTGCTTGCCCCAATGCCTCTGACCACCCAATGTTCTTCGCAAATTTATGATACAACTCCAGCAGCTCAACCAACATATCATCCACCACGGCATCCACCGACATGAACTTGTCCTTGATGGGATCTGGTAGCCTCATGTAGCTCCCCAGGGTATACTTCCAGGTGTACACTGCACACACACCATGCAACCCATCAGCACTACTTCTGACATTTTATATGTGTTAGAATATGTGAATAACACCACAATGAGAAACAATGCACAACACCAACAACACCATCACTGAGTGATTAGCAACAATCACTCACCGGTGTGGTTCATCATAGCCAAAAAGGCTATCTGCCAGGCCCATGTGGAGTCGCTGAGTGCCTCTTCTAGCTTGTAGAGCATATTGCTACAGAATGGCACCAACCCATTGTATGACCTCCTATTGTCCACACCGCCTATTTTGTAAAGAAAACGCCAGAGGTCTATTAGCTTGGTCAGAGCCTTGGAGCCCGTGGGGTATGCCTCGGCCTTGAGCCTCTTACAACACCTCTTCATAGATGCCAAGATTAGGAGGAGGGCCTCCAGGTAGCCCCAATGATTGTGTAATCTTGATGGGATTATCGTATTCTGGGTGCAGCCCAAACCATCTGTCGATGGCCTTTTTGGGGCGCACAACTCTTCGCAAGATAAAAAATTGTATTACTCCATCGAGTTTCTACAGACCTGACCAGTTGGAGTACCCTCCGCAACTTGGGCCTCTTGCCACCTTCACTCCACTCATTAGAGGGTACCTCTAATGCAGACACCCCCTTCTCATCACTAGAAACTACTTCCTCCGTCCGGAATTAAATGAAACATTTTGCTGACTGACCATATTTTTATCATGTACTTTTTATTTTTCCTTCAGAATTGTACCAGCGTATATACTATGTGTTTAGTCAATGCTGTCAAAATTTTATCGACAGAAAATAAGATTCAGACATATGGTTGTACTTTGAAGCCAAACGACTCAGAGCCAGAATTTGAACATTCGCAGTCAATCCCCCACCCCACCAAAACCTAGCGCCCCGGACTCATGAAGGCCTGGTGCACGAGTGATGCCCCTTCCAGTGGTCTTCAAAGTAATAGTAGGGGGGAGTTGCCTCGGCGCTCGGGCTCTAGCCCAGAGATCGACACCCTTCGTAATGCACGATCGACAGAATTGGCACCTGTGTTTGCGTACCTCTATTGATGGATGCTCGAAATCCCCCCATCTTCCACAACAACACACCGACACGCCTGGGATCCCCCACCGCCTAGCGGTCTCCTAGTGGCTAAAGACTAGCCGTTGGATATTTGCACGCAACATAAGCTTTACGTTCAGCACAGATCTCTGATTAGGTGCCTTTCTGATGCAAGCAAATCCTCTTTCCAAACAAGCTTCAACCCTGCCAAACATAACAATGGAGGGTTTGGATGCTCTACCAGAGACCCCACGTGTCGCTATGATGGCGTTCTTGCATCTTGCAATGGCACCGGCGAAGCTCAGCTGTAGCGGCACCCTTGAAAGCAGCGTGGACGGCGCACAAAGTGTTTCTCGCGGCACATGCCCACCACAACCAATTTCAACGATCTTTTGGCTACCACGCAGCGAGGGCACAATCACATTCTCCCAAACCTTCTGTGGCGGTCTTGGCACCCATGACGTCCTCACCCATGGTGGGGACCCTTTCTGCAAACGTCGGGACTGCGAGGTTCGCCGATTTCTGGGTCTCCGATCCGGAGCTGCTGCCCTGATAAGGCCATCAAAACCACGGTGGCGATCAAGGATCGAATTGTACAGAACCCGGTTTTGTGATCTTCCCCCTCTGGTAGGAACGGTGTCGACCTGCCACCAAGACGGCAGCAACAAATACCCACTCTGGGATGCCCACCGTCAGTCGCAAGGCGACCTGTTCAAGGACCTGTTTTGGGGGCTGTTCGGCCGGACCTTGAGAGACCTGGACTTTTTGACCTGAATCACAAGGGTTCAAAATACTGCCACGTGGCCGGTACTTATCCATTGTCCACAAAAATTGGGCAGCATATAGCAAATATGTAGGCAGTATCTTGGTTTAATTTTGAAGGATAACTTACAAGTTTGTGATATAAATATGGCCTCTTAAATAAACGGTTTCATTTATTTCCGGACGGAGGAAGTATGTTATTACCCTCCCTTATTATTTCCACTTGCATCCTGCGTAGCTCACCTATGGCTTTCGCACTAGCGCATATGTGGTTCACTAGCGCGGAGACCCTGCTATTGTAAGGACACATGCACATTGTTGATGAAACAATTCCTAAGCAGCAACAATTGTAGTAGTTGCGCCACACACGAATGACCACCAATATGCATGCACACACAGTAACATTATTTCCACTTACAGCCTTCGCGGCTTAGCTATGGCTCTCACGTTGGCACGCATGTGGTTCACTAGCACAAAGACCCTGCCATTGTAAGGACATATACGCATTGCTGATGAGACAATTCCTAAGTAGCAGCAGTTGAAGTAGTTGTAGCACACATGAATAACCACCAACATGCATGCACACACTGTGTCACATAGTACGGGAGGCAGTGGTGCGGGCTACATCTTTGCGATGGCTTTCAAGACAAAATTGCTCAGCATAATAGACGATCCAATGCTGGTGTACTCGTGGGGTCTTGCAGTAGCAATGGATGGTAGGAGGTGCCATCTACAGTGGATGCAAAGAATATGGGATAATAAAAGTGATTGGCCTATGGTCACAGAGGATTACCCGACATTCAAGAGTTTCATTGACATGCTCATGTTGGAAGTTTCCAAACTAGTGAGTGGCACACATAGTGCAACGTGTTTGTAGTGATGGAGTATGCTTATTGTGATGATGAGAACGTGATGGTGTACAAGTGACACTTCGGGGTACCGGCCACCAGGCCAGGATAGAAGTTGGCTTGTTTGTATGTTGAAATGCAAGTATTTTGTTGATTTGCAGCTCAGGCACTTCAGGGTACCGGCCTTAAAGCTGGTATAGAAATTGTCATGTTTTCATATCCAAATGCATGCATGTGCTGGATTTGCAATTAGATGCCCATGTGAATGGCCCTACTACAATTCTGGACACCGCGTCTCAATTTTCTGATGGTAACGAGGTGCCCGATGTCAGTCCCAAACATGTCAGTTGGTTGGATGAGGCTAGTGACCCAAGGGATAGGGGGGAGTTGCGCCCAACAAGAATAACTTCATCTAAGAATCGTCATCCCAAATTGTATCACACAGTAACATTGTTTGCCCTCGCAGCTTGCGCAACTCAGTTGTGGCTTTTGCGGTGGCAGTATAGATATGGCCTTACAATGCCAGAGCCTCCTCACTAGCCAACCACATGGCGTGCCAGCTTGGCACGCATGTGGCTGACTAGCGAGGAGATCCTGCCATTGTAGGGACACATGCACACTGTTGATGAACAATTCGTAAGTAGCAGCAGTTGCAGTAGTTGCAACACACACAAATAACCACCAACATGCATGCACACATAGCAACACACACACCAAGACACACCAACATTATAACTCACCAGTCTATTGCACTGCAAAGCTCTTGGCAGCCTTCAGTATAGATGGCACAAATGTGCAGGTTGGTCAGGCCATGGGTTACAATGTTGTGGAGCATGTGGCAGGTGCAACATGACCAATCTGTGAGGCCGCCTCTGGGTTGCTCCCCAACTTCGTGTGCCGCCAGCTCCCCCCCAATAGCCTGCTTGACATTGCTCTCAGCGTCCATTACAAAGGACGGCCACCAGCCAGTCATCCCATACTTCTCCAACTCCTTGCTGGCCAGGTCCACCACCACTGCGTACACAAACTGCTTGTGACAAGCAACAAAAGCGAATATCACAAATAATATACCACTCGACCAGTTGGTAGTTGGGCAGTCATTGCTGCCTATTCACCCCATCATCCCATACTTCTCCAGCTCCTTTTGGGCCAGGTCCACCACGACTGCATAGACAAACTGTTTGCAATAAGCAACAAAAGCGAATATCATAAATAACAAACAATACGACCAACTACCAGTTGGGTAGTCACTGCTACCCATTCGCTACACAATCTCTCACCTTCAGCCATGATGCTCTCTGCCTCCACAGGCACCGACCCTATGCACCTGCTCCGCAGCCGCCACTGGCAGTTGACGTGGACGTCATGCCAGTGCGTCTCCTCTACTTAGTGCATGGTCATTAAAAAATACTCTAGCTATGTGCGAGAGCACCAAAGGTTGCAGGTGAAGGCCGGCCGCACCTTATTGCACTCCTCCATCCCCCGCAGCTTCTGCACCGCCCGACGGTGCGTGGATACCACCTGTGGCAACAACAGAGACACTATTTTCAAGATGACACTCAACACAGTTGTGTGTTGTGGACTGTATCACATGGACATCAAGGGACAATGCAACATATTGTGCACAATACATGCGACGATGTGGTAATAGCCGACCTCATTGGTGATGGCCTTCTGGCTGAAGGAGGGGCAGCGGCCGTTAACTCAACGGTGTTGAATGCCTTGCAAATATGGTAGAATTTTGGAGACTCAACAATGGATAGATGAATGCTATCCGCTGCGATCCAGTGAAGTGATTGCTGACTGCATTTGCTGCCACAGGGTGGTTCCTGTGGCAAAGGCCTCCTGCTCCATGTACTGTGCCACACCCACCTTGCGGCCCTCCTTAGCCGTCCGTGAAAGAAACTCAGCCATAGGAAAAGCGACACCATCTGCCCGCGCTTTGTCTGCTAGCTCCACGGCAATGAGCAGCATCCATCACATGACCTTGTGGTGCCCCATATGCTTTTCTGCAGTTGAGAAGGATGATGACTTAAAGTAAAACCATTTGCTGCATATACGGCAAATGATCTTGTTGTGGTCGTCTTCCCTCCCCGTAACACTACCGTATCTTACAAGGATGCCAGGCCGCCCCTCCTCTTCCATATACAATGGCTTCCCCTACCAGCTGCAACTCTACCCGGGCCCCAACGGTGGGGCCACACACCTATTGCTGCTGGAGGCGACCCCCATTCCACCCCCTCCCTCCGTTTGGGCCCACTTTGCCCTTGGGGGTGCATTCCCACCTTGCCACTGGCCACACGCTTCATTCCGCTTCCAGAGGCAGCCCCCAATGCCGTCGACGGGCCCCCGGGTGTCACCACTAGCACAAATGCAAACCCCCCCTGCTGCTAACTAATGCACCTCGGGATCCCTAGCCGGCAATAGCCTTTCAAATACCCTAACAGCTGGCGGCTATTGTAGGCTCAGAGCCCCCACCGCGCTGGATTCCGGATCTGAGTCCCCCAAGTCCCCCGTCACTATATGCGCATAGTTGAACATGTCTAGGAGCGGGCCCCTCCGCCCATGGACGCCCCCTGGCCTTCCCCCCCTACCGCTGCCACTGCCGTCCCCGCATGCCCGGATCCCTCACCTCAGGCGCTTCCGGGCGCCCCTCTGTCTGGCCCCAGGCATCCCCTGCCTCACGTTGTGGGGCACCATCTTGGTGATGTTAGGCCAGAGGGCGGGACTCCCCAGCCTTTACAAGCCACTGCCACTGCGTTTGCTTGGTCTTGCCACCCATCGCAACAAGCGCAAACTGCATAGCAGAGGGTCAGGGACACCACGTTTGTGGACCATGGGGCGCGCGGCCCACACATCAAATTTGATCGCTGCATTCTTATTGTTCCATATATGAATTTATTGTTATTATGTACTATAAAACAAACTTTGGAATGGGCTTTAGGATGGCCTAGAACGGCCTTCGGAACGGCCTGGAACAAACTCTAGATCGGCCTGGAACGGATTCTGGAATGCCATGGGTAGTACAAGAATAGACTCCTAGGTGGGCCATACTACCCCAAAATGGAATTGGGACAGTCGCACACTATTCTAGATTCATCCCAGTCCGTTCTAGCCTAGGGACGGGGCCGTTCCTTGACCATTCCTGAGCCTGCCGACCCAAGGACGGGAACGGACTCTGGTCCGTTCCTATTCCCATCCTTGCCCCCGTTTCTAGTCCGTCCCCGTTTTGGGACGGTCCACCTCTGCCCATGATGATCATGATGGCTCTGGTAACGACCAACAAGCCAATGCCCTTACCGGAGGAGGGTTGTAGGCTTGGTACAACATACAACACCGAGACTTTAAATGACTATATGAGTCAGCCTTGCGTGAGGACGAGGAACTAACCCAGGTCATTGAGGGGGCGCAAGGAAGTAGCAAAACATACAAACTGAAGAACCGGCTTTTGTGGAAGTGGGAGGAAACCGGAGGCTAGAAGGTGTTGGTGCCAAATAATGCCAAACTAAGGATTATGATACTACAGGAGGCACACGATGTTCCAACCATGGGACACCTCAAGAGGGCCAGGACGGCATAAAACTGAACCGCCATTTTATGTAAAATGGCATAGCAAGCAATGCTCAGAATATGTCAAAATATGCGACACGCGCCAGCGGACCAAAGCGGAGGTGCAATGACCGCGCGGCTTAATACACCTACTCCTAGCACCCGAAGGGAAGTGGATGCACATCACCATGGACCTGGTGACATGTTTGCCCATGACTACAGTGGGATACGATGTGGCAGTGGTGTTTATGGACCATTTCACCAAGATGGTGTGGTTTGTGCCAACCACCATGATGGCGACAGCACCGCAACTAGCCATGATACTCATGGAGCATGTATTCAGAAATTTTGGATTACCAAAACAAATAATTAGTAACCAAGACTCGCGGTTCATGAGGAATTTCTGGAGCGCATTATGGCAACAACTATCAACCAAACTACACCCGTCAACAGCGTATCACCCGCAGATTGATAGAGCTAGTGAACGAGCCATCCGAATGTCGAATCAGATATTATGAGCATACATGGTGTACAACCAGGGAGACTGAGCAGAACATCTGCCGATCATTGAATACGCCTACAAGTCTGCTTTGCATGCCAGTAGTAAGATAACCCCATTCTACCTAATGAACGGACAACACCCGCGAGGACCACTGGGGTCCCTCATTGACTGTAAGGGCTAGGCCTGGAACATTGTACATTAAGGTCACGGGGTGTTGTATATTATAGGCACTGGACATTGTACATTAAGGGCCCTTGAGAAACGCTGTATAATAGGGTTTACTAAGGGCGACTGAGCTGGGCGGTGATGAAATAGACAAAGGGGGTGAGTGCCATGTTGGTCAATACAATAAAGGATGGTGCTGAGGACCAATGGGTCGGTGAGACAAACGGGCACAGAACGGGAGTTCAAATTACAAACTGGGCGGGTATGCCAGAATCTGGGTGACTCACCCAATTCTGTCATGACCCTTGGTCTGCCTTGGATGAGGGATATATAAACAGGAACACTGAGACACTTTTGCAATAACAAAGTTACCACCAAACTCGTTTCCGATCGAAACCCGACTCGAACGGGTAAGCGGGCCAAGTCCTGTCCGGCCAAAAAGGGCCACCGCCCGTTACAACTGATTTCAGAGCCAGCAAAGCTGCCAATGGCAAAGCGGCACTTCGAGACGGCCTGACCCACTGCTAGGAGGTGGCGGACCCCCAAGGAACGGGACAGGAGTGTGCAACCTGCAATTCGAGCAGCGGGACGTCACAAAGGCGTCAACTGCGTGTGGAGCTCCAAGGAGCGGAGTTTGAAGACCGCTGGACGCCGGGAGGAGCGTCAGCTGTGTGGCCGGCCCCAAGGGCGAGAATCGCAGGGCGTCAAAGGACGTGAGCTGCGCGGCCTGCCCTGAGGGCGAAGCTGAGGAGCGAGAGTCACCGCGGAGAACAAAGAAACCGTGTGATTTTCGTTAGTCCAAGATGGTGGAGAAAGTTCGTTGAGGAGCGGCGACAAAAGAGGGTGCCGTTGCCAAGAGACAAGGAAAAGAAGCTGTTGAGGGGTGGAGATCACCGCAGAGAACAAAGAGACTACGTGGTTTTCATCAGCTCAAAAGGGCAAGCTTCGAAGAAGTGCTGGGCGATGGAGAGCGCAAGCAGTGTGGCCAGCCCCAAGGGCGTGACGGCCGGGACGTCCGAGACGTCAGAATTTTGTCAGAATTGTGACTACCCTGCGGATGTGACTGCTGGACGTTTGAAGACATCAGCCAAGTGACCAGCCTAAGGGTGAAGTGTTGGACGCCGAAAAGACATGAGCCGAGAAGATAAGATAAGCGTGGCGGGTGCTATATCCCAGCAGATTTCATTGAGGGGCAACGCGAGGGCGCGGGGTTCCAAGAAACGAGGGCAAGATTATGGCTGGCCAAGAACATGGCGGCGCATTGGATAAGTGTGCCACCGGGTGGCTGGAAGACAAAAACAAGCAACAGAAAAGGGTGAGAGAGCACCGCAAAGATGGAGGCTGGAAGTGTACAAGACGGGAAAGGGAGCCTTTGGAGAAGTTGCATGAAGATGAGGCTGTGGAAAATGAATCGAAAAGCTGGCGTGGAAGACAAGCACGTTGGTGGACAACGGTGAACAAGATGGACCTGTACGGGAGGCCACATAATTGGGAAGAATAAGACCAGATGACCTCTTGTTACAAACAGTGGAATGAAGCACGAGGGAAGAGAGAAGCTCGACAAAAAACCCAGGATATGGAAGACGGAGCTGACAGCTGCAGGCTTATGATGAACGAGAAACGGCAACGACCAAGCAATCTGCTCCAGTGTGAGGGAGCATTGGGCGGATCGAAGCTGCGAGTGCTGGTAATCAGTGGCGCTACAACAAACCTTATTGATCAAGATTTCTGCAAGAAGAATGGCATCTACTGGAAAGAGAGTGACGAGATGCAAGCGCTGCACATGGCAGATGGGTCACTGCGACATGAGCCCAAACGACAAGTGGACTCCTATGAGCTGCAAATCGACGAATTTAAGTGCCAGCCTACGTTCCAAGTCATGAAGCTTGGACAACACGACGCAATTCTTGGGATGCCATGGCTGCAAAGGTTCAACCCCAAGATCAGCTGGACGGTAAATACATTGCGAATCAAGGACAAGACCAGAATCTGGTTGCCATATGGAATTGGAGATATCGACAAGAACACCAAGAGAACCAACCAGACGAGATCACCCGAAACGTGTCTGCCACAAGCGCTGAAGGAACGGGAAGGAGTTCAGGCCGCCAACGTGCATCATGTAAACAAAGAAACACCCACAAGAGCCATCCAAGTCAACCACATCCAGAAGATGCTGCGACAAGAGTTTTCTGAGGCTGTGAGTGACAAGACACGATCAGAGTTGACACCGAAAGGGAGACGAAGGGACAACAACGAGTTACTACATGATGACAAGTGGGCACAGCGACAGAGCGCCGTTTGCAAAATGGGGCGGCTTCTAGTATCCTACAGCTGGACAGAATACACGAGACTTCTGGAAGGATGCAACATACAGCTGAATGTACAAGATACTAAAGCGACAGGAGCAAATCAAGTGCAACAACTACCAGAGCATTTGCTGAATGTCCTCAAACAAAAGACTGCCCCAAAAGTGAGGGGTGTCAACGTGGCGATGGGAGGCAACGACGGGGCAACAAAACCACAAGTTTTGGACAAGAAACACATGGTGGGATCAGGATACAACCTGCAAGGCTGCGCTAGCAACCGCGATGACCAGCGCACCAAAAAGACAGATGATGCAACGGAGGGCAGTCGCACGAACGGTGGCTATCTTTCCCCCGCTGGCACTCCAATGGTTTGAGCCAGAACGGGGTAAATCATCAGATAATCGTGACTTCAATGGCAGTGAGGTTATTTGCAAATCTGCCAAGGAGAGCTACTATCAAGTTCATCAAGAGGGAAGACAAGAACTCAAGGGTGCGCTCAGTTCACACAACGCTTGGCAAGAGGGGCAGGAACAACGTGTAAGCATGCAAGGGAAGACCGAGCTAAACCTCGCTGCCATTTCCTACTACGATGAAACGGTGGAGAACAATGACAAAACGATGATGATCGTTGACTACAAAGAGTGCCAAGTGCTGGGGATGCCTACAAGATATTGGGAAAGGTACAGCTCAAGAACGGTTGATGCCAATGATGCCTTTGGAGCCATGCCAAGACAAAACTACAATGACCGTGTCAACTCTAAGGACAACCAACACCTAGGAGCTGTGCGATGTGATGTCCAAGAGAACGAACAAGAAATACAAGGGATGAGTAACCTAAGCAACAACCGTTGTAGCTGTGATGGCTTTGACGATCCTGACGACTTGACGACCTATTATACCAACTGCGAGAATGGAGCAAGAAGAATTATAGAGATGGGCCGAAGCCCTGACGACTTGACGACATGTCGTACCAACTGCGAAAGTGGAGCGAGAAGGATTATAGAGATGGACTGAAGCCTTGACGACTCGACGACTGTGGGAGAACAGCAAGAGAAACTACGCCCTCCCAAAGCTGAAATAAACACGAAAAGTGAAGAACCGACCGCCATCAAGAAGCTGCCAAAGTGCGATGGGTTTGGAGACCAGCTGGAGCGAAGCCAAGTCCCGGTCGCCAAGAGATACTCACAAAATGGCACGAAGAAATGGTGTGTACAAAAAAGAATGTGGCAGGACGTTACGACGGTGATACGGCAAATCGAAACAGTGGGAGTGGATGCTTCAACAACGGGTTCAAGACGTCAACCAAAGAACCAATGTACCGGACCCGCCAGGTCAAGCTATAAGGATAGAGATCAGGATGAAGATGACCACGTACCTGCCCAGAACGATGACACCCAGGAGCGGACAACTACATTCTACAAAGACATCAACCAGTCAGACCCTGCGCACCCTGATTCCGACAGCGACGGCTACAACTGCAACATTGGGAGGTAGAGCCATCAGCTCACGGGACGTTTCGCTACAAGGGGGGAGTTGGGCCGCAGTTTAGAGAGGGTTACTGGATGGTGACACCCTAGCTCGCGAGACGCTCGCTGCTAGGGGGGGAAGGGTGTAAGGGCTGGGTCTGGAACATTATATATTAAGGTCACATGGTGTTGTATATTATAGGCATTGGACATTGTACATTAAGAGCCCTTGAGAAACGTTGTATAATAGGGTTTACTAAGGGCGATTGGGCTGGGCGGTGATGAAATAGACAAAGGGGGTGAGTGCTGTGTTGGTCAATATGGTAAAGGATGGTGCTGGGGACCAATGGGCCGGTGAGACAAACGGGCACGGAACAGGAGTTCAAATTACAAATTGGGCGGGTATGCCAGAATCTGGGCGACTCACCCAATTCTGTCATGGCCCTTGGTCTGCCTTGGGCGAGGGATATATAAACAGGAACATTGAGACACTTCTATAATAACAAAATTGCCGCCAAACTCGTTTCTGACCGAAACCCAGCTCGAATGGGTAAGCGGGCCAAGTCCTGTCCGGCCAAAAAGGGCCACCGCCCCTTACACTGACCCAAGGCTAGTGTTACGCACACCGGCCTGATGTGGGTGACGCCCTACTACTGGCCCTTGGTGTGGGGGACGCCCTGCCCAAGATAACTATCCTCAACCCATAGTAACTATTCTAGGTATTAGGATACGGGAGTAGGAGGGGTGGTCCCGCCTAGGTCCCCGTAAGGACCTAGGTGCCTGGCGAGGCGGGTCCGCGGCTCAAAGAGGGCAGGGACCCCACACCCACAGACTTTATGTATCATTGGTTTCGGAGCCACCTGGGGGTGGCTACCACGCTTCCGCCTGGGCGGACGCGCAAGCTCGGAGCAGTGGGCTCCCTCCCCG
Source organism: Ostreobium quekettii (assembly GCA_905146915.1). NCBI lineage: Eukaryota > Viridiplantae > Chlorophyta > Ulvophyceae > Bryopsidales > Ostreobiaceae > Ostreobium > Ostreobium quekettii. Next base: position 19,665 of record CAJHUC010001808.1, read on the forward strand.
GCCTCCCCCATGGAGGCCGAGGAATTGGATCCTGAAGCCCGGAAGGGCAGCCCCGTATCTTCGGGTGCGGAGGACGATTCACCCCGGAAGGGGACGCCGTCCAGCTCGGTCGGCAAAGACGTTACAGCCCGGAATGGGCAGGGAAAGGAAGAAGTCTGAAAGGACATAGCCGGACCATCGACGCCATAAGAGGAGCCGGAAGGAGGCGACCAGCCGATGGCTGAGGCGGAAGAAGCTCCAGCAGAGGAGGTGCCAGAACCGGGTACAGTGGCGGCCCTACTATAGGCGCCGGGCATCATGGAGCTTTTGGAAAAGATGGTGGCCACGGCGGCTCAACAGGCGAGGGCGAAGCGGGACGAAGAGACCGCCGAGAAGATCCTCGCCCTTGAGATCGAAGCGGACAAAGCGAAGAAGGAAGCCCGCAGAAATAAGGTCGCCATGCAAAAGGCGAAAAAGCTGAGCCGCCAGGCAGAGGAGGCCAAGACCTCCGCTGAACAACATGTCGCCCAGTTGAACGATCGCCTACTGAAGCAGAAGCTGAGAGCTCAGGAGGCGGAAGAGAAGGTCGCTCAACAGAAGAGATAGCCCGAAATGGGCACTGGTCCATCTGAGCCACTGCCGAGGATTCTAGAAGTAGAGGGCGACTGGAAGGTTGTTGGCAAGCAGCGGCCCAAGCGGAAGAGCCCGTCGCCAGGTGAGACAGTGCCAAAAATTCGGACGAGTGAGCAAAAAGGCCGGAAGGTCCAGCCCGTTGGGCAAATTGTGGAGATCGCAGGCCGGAAGGTCGAGACCCATGAGCCAAGGGTCAGATCACAGGTGCACATAAGGACACCTAGTGAGCCGGAGCAGAGCAGTGACGAGTCGCTCACGGAAAGCGCTCCTGCTGTGTGCGGCCCTAGTCCGGAAAGGCCGAAAGGTCATGATTGGAGCCCCCGGAGACCCGCATTACCGGAGTGGGGACCGGAAGAGAGCACCAGGGTGCTGGAATTTATTCCGGACACTGGTACGCCATATAGCCGGCAACCACCATGCCGTGCTATGTGGACAAAGTTCCACAGTGATCTTGTGGACGAGTTGGACGAAGGCTGGCAAATGGCCGCCGAACATTTTGGAGAAAAATTAACCACCGCGAGATTAGTGAGAATCCAGAGGTGGTACGGACCTGGGATGGCAGAACAAATAGCCAGAGAGGACCCGAAATGGCCTGAAAAAATGGCTTTTGCGCTCAAGCACATCTCTGAACCGTGGGGCTTGAGCGAAGGAACGCCGGAAAGGCCAGACCCCAACGATCCCCACGAGCAGTGGGCAGAGATCGCCGAATTGTCGTTCTCATCCTGCGCTTCCCCGTTGCCGGGAGATATGTCGACGCGGGCGTAAGTGCATAGAAGGGAAAAAGAGAGACGACATATGCGAAATCGAGATCGATTCGCTCGTGCAAAGAAGTTGGATGAACGGAAGGCACGAAAAGCCAGCTAGCGCAGAGAGATGAAAGCCTTTTGGCATGAGCGAGATCGGCAGTTAAATCCACAAAAATATGAGCAGAAGAGAGCTCACAAATGCCAGCGCAAGGCTGAGATCAGGCGGTTTTTCGCTGCAGGAGGCAGCCAAAAGGCACAGCGCCTTGAGGCGAAGCCGGCGGCGGACGAGCTGGATCCGGCCCAACAAGCAAAAGCTTTCGCTGAGCTTGAGAGGGCCCCGCCATGGCAAACGGCCAGATGGGCTGATGAGTCGAGTGGAAGCGATAGTGGTGTGACCCACCCCGCTCGATTCATCCCTCTACAACCTGGAAAGGCATCGCCTCCAGTTGAGGAGACTCCAGTCCCCAAGGAGGCAACATCTTCTAAGGAGAAGAAGAAGCCTGCAAAGGCAAAGGAACAGCTTAGAAAGGCACAGCAGCAGCCTGGAAAGGCAAGGGAGGAACCTCAAGGAACTCAAAGAGTAGTTCCAGGTAACATTGCCGATGCAGTGTCTCCCATTAACCCTGCTGTGAAAACACACTTGCGTACATGTGCAGAAGTTGGTGATTCTGCTAGACATGATGAAGTTGTGTATCTCGGTTCGGCAGGGGAGCTGGCAGAACCCATTCCTTAAGAGAGGAGGGAAGTTTATGCTGTTGTGCAAAGGCAGGAGACTGGCTTGAAAAAGGCCAGGGCAGAAGCTGATAAGACTGCTCGACTGCTGGCCGTGATGGGGGAAGAGGATTACGCCGAGTTCCTGCAGTTTCAGAAGTCTTGACGTGCAGGCCGACAGGCCAAGGGAACTCCCCCCGGCGAGAGCAGTTCTGGACAGGAACCCAGTGGTATCAAATACCTGCTTGGGAAGCCTGGTCCAGGATATCAGCAGTGCAGGGTGCAACAGCTCAAAAAAGAGCCAGGCCGACCTCAAGTGCCCCGTGAAATGCCCCAAAGGCCAGCTCTTGTGGTGCATGCCCCTGTGATACAGGATGCCCATGGGTTCTGGGATACGCTAGGGGCATTTCATGACCCATTCAGTGGTGTGTACTACAAAGGGTACTACCACCCACGGGGAGCCCGGGCACCATACAGAGCCGAGATCCCAGCAGCTGCACTGCAGCGCATTCCCGCTAAACTACGCGGGTTATTCGATGCGCAACAGACTGCGCTGGGAATCTACGTGCCCGGAAGCCAGGAGGCGGCTACAGAATGGCGGGCTGTGCACAGCACTGGCCGCAGGATGCAGGAGGAGGAGCCCGTAAGGGTACAGATGGGGCCTAGGGTGCAGGCTGGCCTCTCGGCACCGGTTTGTCCAGTGGCTCAGTCAGGATTGGCGTCAAGACAATTGGCGATGCCCTTTACGATGGGCCAGACAGTCTGGCCCAGACTGGGCCAAGGGGAGCGCAGCCTCCACTGCCATCTACGCAGCAGAAAATACAAAGGCTGCAGGAGATGTCTCTCTTTGTTCAAGATCCGGCGGCCTATCGTGCTCCTCAGTATTATCAGCCCGGAATGGTACAGCAGCCCAAAAGGGTACATCAGCCCGGAAGGGAGCAGCAGGCGGTCATCGCCCCAAGGTAGCAGGTGGTCCCAACACAATCCTATGAAGAGCCCTCCAGTCCGGTGGAGTCGGAGGAGTTCGAGGAAATGTATGGGCACCCGCCAAGCTACATGCAAGCGCCTGAGCCCCAGTATCAGGAACAACATGCTGCAGTAGCTGAGGAGCTGCCAAGGGCCATCGAAGGGCCACCACCGCCGCCAGCCGATTATAATCCCATGGGCCCCGGATACATGGGCCAGGGATACTTGATGGCAGCGCAAGGCGTGCCCTTCGCCCCTATGTACTTACAACCCGAAAGGGAAAGTCAGGTGAGCATGCCTAAAATGAATACCCAAGGCATGAAACCCCCAAAGTGGAATGAGGACAAGCAGGCCTTGACAAAGTGGTTGCAAGAAATCGTGATGTATTTCAAAACCACTGTTGCACCCCGATCTCAATGGGGATGGATAGCACTGAATACTCTAGAGGAGTCAGTGAAACATGGCCTACTTGCACAATTGGGGCACCTGTGGGGGGTTACAATTGATGCAGAAGTGCTCTCGCAGCCAGAATTCCAACTGTCATGGGAACAGTTTAAATATGGCATGGAGACACTTTATGATCATAAATGTTTAGACTTTGATATAAGGTCTGAAATAGCAGCCTTTACAAAGGCAGGGACCTCGGGTCCCGACACAATCAAATACATGCAGCTTTTGGAACAAATGTTTCTCAAGTGTGAAAATGAACTTGATGACTTTTCCAAACTGCATGCATTACACAATGGACTCCGTCCGGACATCAAACGAAAATGTTTGTTAAATAAAGATGATGAGCAATGGACCACTTATGCCAGCCTGCGGGCTCATTTGTATAAAGTTGGTCCCACATATGACCAAGAATACAAGGCATATGGTGCTCGTCGAAATGAAGGCCGGAATGGCAAACCAAGCATAGGTAATCGAATTCCCCCTAATCGGACTATTCAAAAACACCACGCACTGAAAGTGGACAATCGGGGAAAACCGGTTTTGAATAATAGGCCGAAAGGTCGTGGGGGAATGACTTACAAACATTCTCGTGCTAATGAATCGCAGGCCCCTGGGGAGCGTGTTTACGAGCCGCTGGCCGACATACGCGACCCCATGGAAGGCAAGATGGTCACCGACAGGTTGCAGTTACGCGATACTATGGTGGAGGTCCTCAAAAGAGCCGGCCGGTGCTTTAGATGTTTCAAACCGTACACCGCCGACCACCTCTCATCGGGTGACTGTCCAGGCCGAGGGAAGCTACCCATGATGCTGGTACGCCCTGGCCGTTCTGCGAAATCTTTGCACATAGTTTCACGTGCACTTTGCTTGGTAGCACGGAAACATAATATCAACAGTGCAAAACTGATGCAAGCACCATTGGATGTGCGATATAATGTGGCACCAGTGGTTCCAGTTCCTAAAATGAGCACTTTGCAAACTACTTCCAATGATGTGGTGAAAATGTGTCACACACATGCTCAATCGAGAACAACCCGGAAGGGGCTGCACATTGAAATGGATCACTCTGATCGCATGTTGAAACCTGTGCATTTCAACCACATTCAATCTTTGGTTGCCCATCAGTTTACATTAGACGCATGTGCTAACCCCAGTGGGGATAACGCACTTTGTGTGCAATATTGTTCGCGAGATACCAGTTTCTTGAAGAAACCATTGTCTCACGAATTTGTGTGGATAAATCCATCTTTCAAGAATGCTGAGCCATTCTTAGCTCATTACTTTGCTGAACGAGCAAAGGCTCCCAAGCATGTAGGAGCCTGCATTCTTCTACCCGCATGGCGGACTTTTATGGACGATCCTAGGTTGCGCTAGCTGCGCACCCTTGTCCATTACCCAAAGGGTACCCGGTTGTTCACACAACCGGCATTGGGTCAATCAGGTCGCCAGGAGATGCCTGGCATCCCCTGGCCTGTGAATGTGTACTATCAACCCCCTGAGGGGGCAGCGGGGCACTGCATTCGAGGGGTCTCACAAAACCAACCTCGTCTGACCTTTACCGGTCAGGTTGGGCATCAACCAGCATCCATCCTCTTTGATACGGGGGCGACTGGCACTGCCTATATCAACCCGACCTGTTGCCGTCGGTTAGGCTTAACGCCTAAACATCTGCAATCCACATCCAATCGGCAGTTGCGTCACCTACATCACCTACAGCGATTGGCACACGCTACTCGTCGTCTTGTGGACCCTACGGAGTTTTCCACACCCCTGCATGTGGACCCTTCTCCGTCTGAGGCTGAAGTCCTCCTCGCGGACGGCTCATCCCTTCCTTCGTTGTGAGTCGTGGATGTTCCCTTAACCATTCAAGGTTATAAGGACACTGTCCGCTGTGTTGTCATCGCTCTCTCTGATGACTATGATATCATTCTCGGCGACAATTGGCTCTATGAGCACGCCGGTGTTATTGATTATCGCCAGGGCCACATCCGTGTGGTTTTCCGTGGCCGTGAAATCACTCTTTGGAGTTTTCCCCATAACCCTCCGGCTCTCCCTTCTCCTGCTCGCCGGTTGGGTCATTTGTGTTCATTGGGATATGCCCGCCGCGCCTACCAGTGGGGTTCTCCTCTCCGTTTGGTTTTGGTTCGCCGGGTCGGCGATCTCCCTGAGGGGGACGCACCAGGCCCTTCGGCCACCACAGGTTGGAAGACCACATCCCATGCGGTGAACCCAACGCATATTACATCTCTCTTGGAGGAGTACAAGGATCTTTTTCCTAACGAACTCCCTAAGGGCCTTCCCCCAGATCGGGGGGTAGCTCTGACAATTCCCCTAGAGGAGGGAACTAAACTGGTAAAGCGACCAGCTTTCCGGTACAGTCCAAAGGAAATGGACGAGATCCGATCACAGGTCGATTACCTGTTGAGAAAAGGTCTGATCACGGAGAGCAGTAGTCCATTTGGAGCTCCAGTACTTTTTGTACCAAAGGCAGATGGCAGCCTCTGAATGTGCATCGACTATCGAGCACTAAATAAAGCCACGATTAAGAACAAGTGGCCCATTCCTCGCATAGATACCCTTTTGGATCAACTGCAAGGAGCTAAGATCTTTTCGGCGATAGACTTGCAGCAAGGGTATTATCAACTGAGGATTGATAAGGCAGATTGTGCCAAAATAGCGTTTGTTATGCCGCTGGGCTTGTACGAGTTTAGGGTACTAACTTTCGGACTCGCAAATGCCCCAGCCATATTCCAGCAGACGATGCATCATATATTTGGTGATCAAATTGGCAAACACGTCCTGGTATATTTGGACGACATTTTGGTGTTTAGCCGAACTGCTGAGGAGCACATACGGCACCTACGACAGGTGTTAGAAGTGCTATGACAACAGAAGTTGTATTGTCGTATGCATAAGTGTCAATTCAATAAAGAGGAAATCTCCTATCTGGGACATGTGGTGTCTCAAGAGGGTATATGCCCAGATCCCGAAGGGATCGAAAAGGTTAAGAACTGGCCTGTACCACAATGCGTGAAGCACGTACAATAGTTCCTCGGGCTGGCAAACTATTTTCAAAAGTTCATACAGGGCTATTCGAAAATGGCTACTCCCTTAACAGACTTGACCAAACAGAATGGCAAGTGGGAGTGGACCGCGAAATATCAAGAGACCTTTGAGCATATAAAGGAATGTTTAACCACAGCTCCATTGCTCAAGATACCAGACCCTGAGAGACCTTTTGAGGTCATAGCAGATGCCTCTCAGACTGCAGTGGGAGCAGTTCTGATGCAGGATAATCATCCAATCTGCTATACCAGCAGAAAGTTCCTCCCGGCGGAGTTGAACTATAGTGTGACGGACCAAGAAGCGTTAGCTTCTATTCACGCTGTCCAGTTGTGGAGGTGTTACCTTGAAGGGACACGCTTCAAACTGGTGATAGATCATTGTCCGTTAACTTACCTTAAGTCACAACCACAACTGAGCCGAAGACAGGCCAGGTGGTCTGAAATCTTACAACAGTTTAACTTTGACTGGGAATATCGCCCAGGGCGAAAGAATGTGGCTGATCCACTCTCTCGCATTCCTCCATCTCCCGACGAACGGGAAGCCAGGAGGAAAAGTCAACTAATTGTCTGTGGCTTAAGAGTAATACACAAGCGGGGAGATAAGAAAAAGACGGTAGAGGCAGAAGATCTGGCCTCCAAGATCCGTCGGGCCTATGGCCAGGATCCCCAGCTTGCATCTATAAAATAGCAGCAAGAGATGCGCTGTACATATGGGTTATGGCTGCGAGGCAAATAGGTATATATACTAGCCAGTCTGCGGACTGAGATCTGCCAGTTGGCCCACGACCATCCAAGTGCAGGACACTTTGGTCAGGCCAAGACCCTGGACTTGGTCCAGAGGCATTACTAGTGGCCAGGAATGCGACGAGAAATACAACTATATGTTGACACTTGCCTGGTTTATCAACAGGCTAAGTACTCTCGTCAAAAGACCCCCGGCTTGTTACAGCCTCTGGGCATTCCTGAGGAGCCTTGGACAGAAATGTCCATGGACTTCATTACACAACTGCCAAAAACTAAGGGAGGTCATGATGCTATCGTCGTGTTCGTCGATAGACTGACAAAAATGGTCCGCTTCACAGCCACGACCACTGAGCTCTCCGCAGAAGGAGCAGCTGACCTGTTGGTGCAAAATGTGATAAGGCACCACGGTCTCCCCTCTCAAATAGTGTCCGACAGAGACGTTCGGTTCACTTCCAGGTTTTACCAGTACCTGGCTGAGAGGTGGAAGATTCAGCTCAACATGAGCACTGCGTACCATCCGCAAACGGATGGCCAGACCGAAGTCATGAATCGGATTCTGGAGGATTACTTATGCAGCTATACGCATTCTGACCATGACGCGTGGGATGAACTGTTAGCCATGGCCGAGTTTGCAATGAACAACTCGAAAAACAGTTCCACTCAAGAGACCCCGTTCTACTTGAACTACGGTCGACACCCAAAGAGTCCCTTAGCTCTTGGGGTGCAGATTCGGAAACCTTTGAAGGGCTATGACAATCCGAATGCCCGTGGCTTGGCAGTGGCTATTGATAGGGTGCAACAGTTTTACTTAAGGCATACTGGTACACCCCTCGTGGAGGGCCTACCAGCTGTGTCATGATTTGATCACCGTGTCCAATCAACGCTGAAAGAGGCCAGGGCGTGCTTAGAAAAAGCACGGGATAGGCAGTCAAAGCATGCGGACCACCATCGGAGGGATGTGTCATTTAGTAACGGAGATGACGTCCTCCTTTCGACACAGCATATTACCCTCAAACACCCTGGAACTCGAAAACTATTACAGAGGTGGATTGGGCCCTTCACCATCCTCGACCGGATAGGTCCTGTTGCATATCGACTGGAACTTCCGGAAAGCATGATAAGATACATCCGGTATTTTATGTATCCAAGATTAAGCCATATAAGGCCAGTGGCAGAGTACAGCCACCTCCAGTCCCTATTGAAATCGAAGGGGAACTGGAATATGAAGTTGAACGCATTTTGGATAAAAGAATTAAAAAGCACGGAAGGCGCCAAAACTCGGTAGAGTACTTTGTCAAATGGCTGGGATATGGGCATGAGCATAATAGCTAGGAATCAGCAAAAGCAGTTGCAAATGCACAGGAACTAGTTCAAGCATTTGAAAATGGAAGAACTCCTGTCATGCATGTGCCAAATGATCATAGTACGAAACGTACACATTGAAATAAGCTCATGTGTGGTTATGCCTTTGACAGGTCCTGCTGAAGTGGGCCCAGAAGCAGACTGGGTATACCGGGCCCCGTACCCGTACGCTGTTCGGATATATGAATGCAATGTCCGTAGCTATCTTGAACGGGGAATGGCTGGCCACAAAGTAGCCATTGATCCAACCTCCGCGAGAACCAGTCCATGCCCGTGGACGAGGACGAGGTCCATATTCGCGGGGTGGTCATGGTTGGGCAGCGGGTGGCCGCGCGTATCGGGGTAGGGGACGTGCAGGGTGACCTGCATGTTCCACATCGCTTCCTTGAACGGACATAGGCCGGAAGGTCAGAACCTTGCAGCCGAAGTGCTGAACGAAGAGTTTTAATGAGGGTTGTCAAAGGCCGGCAGGTCATGTAAAACAACCACTCTTTCTCTTCACCATAGTTTGTATAATGTATGTATGATTATCGTGCAAACTGGGCATGTGGCAAATCGCACATCCAGTTGCCGTATACAAACATAATGTTTCTGCTCCCGTATCCACGCATTGGGACGAAGATGCCCCTCTCCCTGAGGGGGACAAATGTTACGCGCACCGGCCTGATATGGGGGACGCCCTACTACTGGCCCTTGGTGTGGGGGACGCCCTGCCCAAGATAACTATCCTCAACCCATAGTAACCATTCTAGGTAATAGGATACGGGAGTAGGAGGGGTGGTCCCGCCTAGGTCCCCGTAAGGACCTAGGTGCCCGGCGAGGCGGGTCCGCGGCTCAAAGAGGGCAGGAACCCCACACCCACAGACTTTACATATCAGCTAGAGGAATGACAAAACGAGTCTGCAACTGCTATGGTGGCTCAATCACGGGAGGATGCCATGCGTGCCGGGCAAGCCATCAAGGAGGCTCAAGAGTACCAAAAGAAATATGCCAATATACACTGACGAGAAGCTTCCTTCCAGGTTGGGGACCGAGTGCTACTCGATACCACCAATCTCTCCATGGGTGTTGAAGTACGCAAATTGGCAGACTGATGCTGCAGCCCCATGCGCATAACGGAGGTCATCTCGCCATGGGTATATCGACTGGAGCTGCCAGCTATGCTGAGAATTCATCTAGTCTTCCACGTGTCAAAGCTCCAACCACATCATGAGGATCATGGACAATTGGTATGACCAGAGGAGATACAACCTCCTCCCTTGATGGTGGATGGCCGAGAAGAATTCGAGGTCGAGCGAATTCTGGATAAGCACATATGCCGAGTAGGACAGGAAGAACGAGTGGAATATCTGGTCAAGTCGAAGGGGTATGATAGCTACGACAATACCCGGGAACTAATAATTAACCTCACGGGAGCAAGGCGGCTAGTCCAAGAGTTTGAGGCTGAGTCAGCACCAGGATGATGCCACGAGACAAGGGCGTCTCGCAACAGGGCCGGTGGGATGTAAGGGTGAAATGCTAAATTTTGGCATAATGAATATGGGCACACTGCCCCGTGTTGCTCAAACACGCTTAACCCAAGAGGAAATGGTTCTTGGGGCCCAATTGGGGTAGGTTAGATGGGATAAAGGCCAGCGGGCCTCGGGGACCAGCAAGTCGGTGAAGGGGAGAACAAGGGACAAACCAATTATGAATTTGAAACTTGGCGGGTGTGCCAGAAATAGGATGACTTATCCTATTTCTGGCATGACCATTGGGATGTCTTGGGAGGCGGGTATAAATACAGTCACACTGAGCCAATTTGTAATCGAAGTTGTAGCTCAAGTTTCGACCTGACCGGTCCTCGAGTCGAACGGGGTTCAACAGGTTGTTTCCTGACCGACCTAAGGGGACGTCGCCCCTTACAACTAGGCATGTGGTGAGGCACACAGCTAGTCACCATATGCAATAGGCTTGTTGGCCACACATGTGTCTACTTCCATATTTATGCACTAGTACGGGGATGTCCCACCTCCCTGAGGGGGACGAATGTTACGCACATAGGTCTGATGTGGGGGATGCCCTACTAATGGTCTCTTAGTGTGGGGGATGCCCTGCCCAAGGTACGGTAATAGATCCTGAACCGGACCCTATATTGGTATACGATATGGGAGTAGGTCGGGGTGGTCCCACCTAGGTCCCTGTAAGGACCTAGGTGCCCAGTGAGGCGGGTCCATGGCTTAAAGAGGGCGGGCGCCCCATACCACCAACGGTGTCGTATCAGTCGAGAGTCTCTTCATCGCAGTGCTGACACTGAGGAGCTGCCCGATCTACTGGTGGAAAGTGCCTTTGTGGAGTTTGAGGGTATGGCTTATAAGGGTTTGGCAGCCGCATGGGGCATGACATGGCGGGACTTCGAACTGAACTGGGTGAAGAAGGAGAAGAACGAAATTATTCAAGGAAAGATTGCCAAGGCTGAGGGCAGAGTTGCTGCCCATTTCTTCATATCGAATGAAGATGGAGCTCTGGCTGAAGCTCGCCAAAGGGATGGAGAACTTCAGGCTCTCTTGCATGAGCAAGGCGACTTGTGTGTGGTGTGAAAAGGTCCCCCTGTTCGTCAGGGCATGTTACCTTTGGTTATGGATGCCATGGCGGCTTTCAATCGTCGCAAGAGAGTGATATGCGAGTTGAACAGAAGAGATAAGACAAAGGTGGAAGTGCGAAAATGGCTTAAGGGAAGTCGCAAACCTGTCGCGGCTCATGCTCAGCCTGCGCATTCAGGCGCTGAGAGGCACCCGTGACTCTATGCTGCACGGCATGGCGATTGACATGGCCAGGCTGCGCATACAGCTGCGCCATGTGAGAAAGGTGAAAATGACGTGCAAATGGATTATATTGAATATAATTTGACATGACCTGATGCGGGGCGATGTGACCTAGCTGGTGTGAAGAGCAGCAGCATTTCGAATATTTGATAGAATATACAATTCGGTGACAAGTGCTGAATATGAAAACGAAGCATCGTTTTCACATTGAGGGGGGCCAGGGAGCCGAGCGCTGTCAATAGCAACGCAACGCCCATGCTGTGTGGTGCTATGTGGAGCGACTGGAGGCATCATGCCAGCCAATATGGAGTGCGTTCTGATAAATGGGATTAACTATATTGTTAAGGGGTTTCCGCCCAGGGCGATGAGGGGCGGGCTCGCTGGCCCACTCGCGCCAGCGCTGCTTAAAGTACGATGGTTTTGGCAGCCCCTTGGGGTTTTTGTCCCCCTGTACCTTGGGTCAGTGGCTGGTTCATTGCGTTCAAGGAGGGCCAGGGGTTTTTGGCGCCCTTGGGAGCGGCGGGCTTTGGCGGGCGCGAGTGGGGAGGCTACTTAGGCTCACCCCTCGATCCCCACCTTATCTTGTTTCGCTTCGCGCCAAACCTTTGGCACAACCCGGACCCACAGAGTGGGTCGCAACCTCCAGCTCTTTGCCGAGTTCTTGCCTATGAACCTGTCCCCTGCGGAGCAGTGGTGCCGGGACCAAGCTCACCGGTTCAACAACCGTATTCCGACCTCCGCTATCGAAGCCTGTTGGTTGCCCGACCCGGCGCTCCTCCCTCAGTCAGAGTACAACCCGGTCACCCGACCAATGGGCGCCCGTTCCCCGTACTGATTTGATGTCCGCGACACCGCCGAAGGGAGTGTGGTCGCCAATGCCTTGGGCGCAAACTCCGGGTATTTTCAGGAGTATGCAGGCTGGGCACCTCCGGTCTCCTGGCTGTTCGACATGACCGCGGCCTTCGTGGAGGTGGCCGCCCATCCCGATCTACCGGCGTCCGTACGGGAATTCCTCCTCCCCTACCTTTACTCATACGTGGAGGTCACTGAGGCTCTCCACGACCAGCTCTCCTTGCAGCGCATCCATGCCAAGCACAAGGGCTCGGGCTTGGAGGGATTGTGGCGGGCCATCCAGGCGGAGATCCGCCTCGCCGACCGCGGTCTGCGCTTCGGCACCGCTCGCGTCAACGGGACCATCGAGCGCATGTGCAAGGAACTTCTGATGCAAGAATTGAAGCACGCCACAAAGACCGCGGCCGCCAAGAAGTCTACCTCCCCCCCGTCGACCTCGGCCCCCTCGACCGGCCCCAAGTCCCATAAGGGAGCTCGCGCCCCGGCCCCATCCCCCAAGCCGGCTCCGTGAAAGACTTCCCGTACAATTGAGTCTGCGGACATCTTTCGGCGTGGCATCACATCGGCGCCCCCTCCCGCATCCTCCAATGGATCCATTCTGGGACTCCGCTCATGTGGGGACCGCGTGGGCCCCCGGCTCCCTTCAACGAGGGCTTCTACCCGCTCCGCTCTCCGGAGGAACGAGCGGCTTGGCAATCCCTCCGCGCAGACTACCTCTCTTCGGGGGCGATCACCAAGGTGGAGCCGGGCCCCACGTCACGCATCTCTCAGGCCTTCTTGGTGATGAAGGGGTGGGAAGATGGAGTTATGAAGTACCGTCTTTGCATCGATCTGCGACGGGTCAACCATCACCTTCGCAAGGTGGGCCTTCGTTACGAGAAGTTACGTGACTTCGGTCACTTACTCCACCGGGGTGACTCATTGGTGGGCTTTGATATCAAAGATGCTTATCATCATCTACGCGTGTGTAGATCGGAGGAATGTTTCCTCCAATTTCGGATGGGCGACAAAGTTTTTGCTTGTAGGGCTCTCCCTTTTGGTCTTTCTTTGGCCCCTTTCTTTTTCACCCAGTTTATACTTGTTGTGGGTCGTTTCTTGAGGTCCCCGGGCAGTTGCCCCAAGGCAGCTCGACATTTCCGTTTTGGGTGCTTAGCAGGGGATGACTCAATAGCTACATACTTTCGAGTGTACACTAGCAAACCGCCAGCCATTCTTTTGGCGTATCTTGATGAATTTTTTGGCGGCCATGCATGATGCCGCCCATTTGACACGATGGTCTGGGTTTGTACGGGGTGTGTTTGCCTCGCTGGGAATCCAATTCAAGGAGCACAAATGTCAATGGACCCCCGTCATGCGCAAGAAGCATTTGGGGGTGATTGTGGACACGGCCCATGGTCGTTTTGAGGTTCCGCTGGAGAAGGCCGCGTTGATCGCCAATCAGGCCCGGATTTTGCGATCTTGCCACTGGGTTGTGGCCAGGGATTTGGCCCGTTTTTGCGGCCTCGCCATTTCCCTTTATTTGGCATTTCCTTTGGCCCGTTTTTTCTTGCAAAGCCTCTACGTGGTTCTTCGTTCCAAGCGCAGCTGGCGGGATCGCCTGATCCTCTCCCCCCAAGCAGAGGTGGGCCCGGCCAAATGGCATAGGAACGGGAACGGGAACGGTGTCCGTCCCCATCCCAGGAACGGACCCGTCCCCGTCCCCGTCCCAGTCCGTCCCAGTCCGTTCCAGTCCGTTCCTAGGCCGTTCCTCAGGAACGGATTTGGGCCGGATCTGGGCCGGGCCGGAACGGAGTTGGAACGGGTCCGTTCCTGCCCAGGGACGGGTCCGTCCCGGCTCAGGAACGGGCCCATTCCTGACATGGAACGGCCCCGTCCTTGTCCGTTCAGGTCCATTCCTGTCCGTTCCCCAGGAACGGACCATGCGAATTGGAGGTTGGGGGGGCACTGGCGGACCAGTGCAAGTTGCGGAGGCATTCATAGGGCCTGATTCAGGGCCAAGAGGCACATTTTCACAGGGACACCTAACTTGCAGCAAAGGCAACATGCACATTACCCAATGTACAAGCCGGACATATAGCCAAAATTAAAACAAGTCACACACTGAGCCATGGGCCAATTCGAGACAAGCCAATAGAACCCGGAAAATTACAACTTGCAATTTACAAGTTGGTGTTGCCGTACAAAAACATCAGCTGCTCAATGCGTTCGTCCCCCAGAGATGCCCGCCGAGATCGCACAGTATGGCCGGATACCGAGAAACCCCATTCTGACGCACCACTTCCGGCTGGTACACACAATGAGTGCCGGGCCACCCACGCCACTATGGGCCATCGAGCACTATTCCGTGCCCAATAATCTAGTGCATCCTCCTCTCGTGGGGTACCCGGCTCACACAAACTCCAACGTTCCGTTAAGAACTCCGGAACGTGTCGTGCGATCAACCGCTGTGTGGCATCCGTCAGTTCACCGCCCGCTGTACCGCCCGCTGTACCACCCGCTGCACCGCCTGCAGGTTGGCTAGGCCCCGCGGCACTGCTTGCCCTTGGGCCCCGATGCCATGTTGCATCATAATCCTCCTCAGAGCTAGTGTCAAACGTCTTATGCCCCATGCGCTTCTCCCTCGGCTTGCGCACGGGCCGCTGTCCAGGATGGGGCGGCAGGCCTGCTTGCCCCGATGCCTTTGACCACCCAATGTCCTTCGCGAATTTAAGACACAACTCCAGCAGCTCAGCCGACATGTCCTCCATCACGGCATCCACCAACACGAACTTCTCCCTGATGGGTTCCAGTACCTTTATGTAGGACCCCAGGGTAGCCTTCCAGGCATACACTGCACACACACCATGCAATTCATCAGCACTGCTTCTGACCTTTTATATGTGTTTTTGAATATGTGAATGACACCACAGTGAGAAATAGTACACAACACCAACAACAACATCGCTGAGTGATTAGCAACGATCGCTCACCGGTGGGGTCCATCAAAGCCAAAAAGGCCATTTGCCAGACCCACGTGGAGTCGCTGAGGGCCTCTTCCAGCTTCCACAGCATGTCATTGCAGAATGGCACCAACCCACTATATGGCCCCTTACTATCTTGGTCACCGATTTTGTAAAGGAAACGCCGGAGGTGCATCAACTTGGTGAGAGCCTTGGAGCCCGTGGGGTATGCCTCCGCCTCCAACCTCTTACAGCACCTCTTGATAGATGCCAACATTGGGAGGAGGGCCTCCAGGTAGCCCCATTGTGTAATCTCGATGGGATTATCATATTCGGGGTGCAACCCAAACCATCTGTCGATGGCCTTCCTCAGGCGCACAGCCCTTTGCAGCATAAAAAATGTACTATTCCATCGAGTGTCCACAGACCTCACCAGCTGGAGTACCCTCCGCAGGTTGGGCCTCCCGCCACCTTCACCCGACTCATCGGAGGGCACCTCTGATGCAGACACCCCCTCCTCATCACTAGAAACTACATTATTACCCTCCCTTATTATTTCCACTTGCAGCCTTCGCAGCTCAGCTGTGGCTTTTGCACTGGCACGCATGTGGTTCACCAGCGTGGAGACCCTGCCATCGTAAGGACACATGCACACTGCTGATGAAACAATTCCGAAGCAGCAGCAGCTGCAGCAGTTGCAACACACACAAATAACCACCAACATATATGCACGCACAGCAACACACACACAAAGACACACCAACATCATAACTTACCGGTCTATTGCACTGCAAAGCTTTTGGCAGCCTTCGGTATGGGTGGCGCGGATGCATAGGTTGGTCAGGCCATGGGTCACGACGTTGTGGAGCATGTGGCAGACACAGCATGACCAATCTGCCATGCCGCCTCTAGGTTGCTCCCCAACCTCATGTGCTGCCAGCTCCCCCCTAATAGCCCGCCTGACGTTGCTCCCAGCATCCGTGACAAAGGATGGCCACCAGCCGGTCATCCCATATTTCTCCAACTCCTTGCGGGCCAGGTCCACCACCACTGCATACACAAACATGTTGTGACAAGCAACAAACCACTCGACTAGTTGGTGCTTGGGCAGTCGCTGCTGCTCATTCACCCTATCATCCCATACTTCTCCAGCTCCTTGCGGGCCAAGTCCACCACCAGTGCATACAGAAACTGCTTGCGATAAGCAATAAAGGTGAATATCACAAATAACAAACAACACGACCAGCTGCCAGTTGGGTAGTCACTGCAACCCATTCGCTGCACAACCTCTCACCTTCAGCCATGATGCTCTCCACCTCCACAGGCACCGACCCTATGCACCTGCTCCGCAGCCGCCACTGGCGGTTGGCGTGGCCGTCATGCTGGTGCGTCTCCTCCACCCAGTGCATGGTCATTAAAAA
>CAJHUC010001810.1:0-16569 GCA_905146915.1 Ostreobium quekettii
TGTGGCCACCTCTAGTCAATATTGAGGTTCATCGATTTTTCTCCAGTAATCGGCCCTGGATTGGGCTCAATGCCGCCCATAAGCAATAACATTTCTAGCACTTCTTTGGCACATGTCTTAATCCACTCTTTCACCCCCGTAGCACCCACACTACCACCACACATCACCCAACTTGCAAGTGTCCGCCTCAAGAATGTCGAGTAAGTCGCCCTGACATGCACTGCATAACAAAAACAGTGATGCCGCACCCACTCCCACACCAAAGGATCCCTCGACACCGGGTATCCAACCCGTCATGGCGTACCGGCCTCGCCATGCTTTCCGTGTCATTCGTGTGGGGTCCGCCAAGCCCTCGATGACCTCATCGTCCCACACTCCCAAACTGCGGCTGCCCGCCGGGCGTCGATCGCCGCGGAGCCCTCCCACGATGACGAGCACGGTTGCCATGACAAGGCCAGCCCCCGGAGTACGGCGCTCGTGGTTGCGACTCATGGCGCGTCGCCGCCGCCATCGCGCCCCAGGTACCCGTGGCTCCGAAACCATGTAGCGCCAACGCCCGTACGGCGTGCGATCAATGGACACGAAAAAAAGGTTGTTACAGATGCGGCGCCATGCACCCATATCCCGGGGCCCCACGCGTCCGATGGTGTCCCATCACCCCCCCTTTCATATCACATCACCTCACATCGTATCATTACTGTCACACCCGTTCAGCGTATTTGTCAGCGGGTGCCTTGGGCGCTGCGTATTGCCTTCACCCCGCTCTGCTTCGCCCAGCGAGCGACCGGCCAGTGCAGTCCCCTCAGCGCGATCTGCCCCGCACTTATAAGCTCCCGGGAGCGGCTTGTGACCCGCCGGCAGTGCGCCTTGCAGCCCCAGCATCTCCCCCCTGACCCAAATTGGGGCCTGCGTCGCTGGGCAACCCCTCAGGGTTGCCTCCCATCGGGTTCCACAAGGATTTCAAACCACTGCACGTGTCCCACAACCCAGCTGTGAACGTGCGCGCCTCAAATGTCGTCCGTAAATTGGAATGTCGATTACCTGGTCATCCGCCTGGTGGTCTGGACGGGGCTGTGGCTGGGCGTGTGGATCGACGGCATCGCGCACAGGAAGAGCCGCGGGCGGGGCTGGAAGCTGCACTGGGGGTTCAGGGGTGTGGTCACGGCCTACCTGGTGGCGGGTGCCCTGGGGCTGGACATCGGCCTGAGAATGGACAAGGGGTCCCTGCAGATAAAGGGGCTGGGCAGCGACGGGCCATTCATGGCGTACATTTTCTTCAGAGACGTGGCGGACGCGGTGTTCATGGTGGGGCGGTGGGCTGGCGCTGGGCTGGCGTGTGGAGGGGAACGGGGAATCGGGAGGGCGCGTGGGGGATTGGGATTGTGGTGCGGCCGCACGGGCGATCTAACTTGGATTCTGATGTGTATTCTGTGGGTATTCTGGCTCACACAATGGGTGGTCTTGGGTGGAAAGCTGGCACCGTGATGACGGATACTAGCGTGGGGCTCTGGTGATGGCGCACCTTGGCGACGGGCGCCGTTCGCCAGTTCGCCGTTCGCTTGGGCGCCCCGTGAAGGGCAATCGATCCCCCTTGCGGAAAGTCGTGTTCGTGATTCGGAAGGTGAAGAATCACGACTGACCGCCAGACCGCCGCCTGACCGCCGCTTGCGGCGGCGAAGTCGGCCAGCGCTTTTAGCGGTCGCCCGATGGACCCGCATTTGTGTCTTTTGCCTTGCGGTAGCAACTTGCCTTGTGGAATGTGAAAACATAAGAGTGCGGGATCTTTCGGTGTTGGACTGTCGAGCATGCAAACTTGAGGCTTCCTTGGCAATCGTGCAAGTTACCATGCTGCCCTGACGCTGTCTCCACGGTGTATTTGAGAAATGGCTCACCATGCTGTGTTGCTGTTCAACAGCTTCTCATAAGCTTGGTGGCATCGGGCTCTTGGTGAGTACCATTTTGCAGCCCATGTGCCAGATATTTGTGGAGCAGGTCGTATTGGGCGGAGAGATAGTGGAATGGCAACCATGATCTATTGTTGAGAACTGATACACCTGGCTGAAAAATGTTTCAGCTGAACTGAAGTTCCTGATGTCTGGCATTGTGCAACATAATGCCAAGTCACTTATCACATTATTGACTCACCAGCATATTGAGCAGAACGATTTGTGTGTATGCGGAGTTTGCCCCCTCACCTTTTGTTAGCCCCAAGATTGTCTGTGAATGGAGCAGAAAACTGGCGTCTGCATCCTGAACAAAGTGCTTTGCGGCTCTCTTCTGATCTATGAACATGATGGGCAAATTTCCTTGTGCAACACAAGCAACACTCAACAATGCGTGCTCCACGTCCAGCTTCACGTCAGAGTGTGAAGACCTCTTGAATTGAAGGCAATATTTAAATTGCCATTGTCATGTGGCCCCAGTGGGCTTTGTAAAAGCAAGGAAGTAGCGAAAGCACATGTAAATGTGCAATTCAAATGTTGTTGCCTACCCTAGAATGTGCCTGGGTTCGCATCTTCACGAATTTGCACAGAAGTGAAGTGCAAGAGGCGTTTTCAGCATTGAGGCCATGTGCAGAGTACAGTGGTTACGGAAGAAAAACAAGCTCAATCATGCATCTAGTGCTTACTTTCCATCAATTCCTGTGGAGTTTTCTCACCTTCAGCCTGGTCCCTGTGCAGCAGGAGAGTATGCTGCTGTTTGGCAGTCTATTGCTTTAATTACAGATTCCCATAGTAAATTGAATATTGCGAAGGCTGATGTTGCCCGTTTGCCTTGTCAACAGCATAACAAGGAATACAATGGGGCCGAACAGAAAAGGCCAGCTGAGGATAGTTGTGCTGCCCATCGTGTATGGCATCACGTCTCTGGTAAGCGTTGTTCTGACCAAAATTTGGTATGAGTTGAACGCTGGATCGTACTTGTAGGTGCCAATCTGTTGCCACAGGATGAGCACAAGATGAGGATCCATTTTTAGCTTACATTGGCGGTGTGAGGGACGTCAGATCTGGAATCTTAGCCAAGCTGCCAGTTAGGTTTGAGGTACTTTTGAGTTCCAAATGTGGAAGCGGAGCTTGCACCACACAGGACTTGCTGATGCACTGTGTCAGTCTGGCCCATCGATCTCCAAGAGCTAGGGCTAATGCCCTGAGGTATCTTTGCCCTTTCGTATCTTTGCGCGAATCCACTGCCATTGAATCTCTGAGTGTTGAGTAACAATTCCATCCCATTGTTCTTTTCTCTGTTGGCCAACACCTCTCACAGCACTCTGGTATGGCTGCAGATGATGGACTATGTTCGTGTCACTGACTGCCCTGAGATCGTGGCAAGGACAGCAGTTTCTGCACTGCAACCGGGGACAGAGTGTAACCAGGCCCTCGCGAAGACTGTGATCGCATCGGTGAGGAAAGAAGGTCAATGCTGTTCCTCATGCGCAAGGACAAGTGCTGCGGCACAAGGGGTAGATTTCTGTTGTCACATTTGTTGAACATGATAACACAAAGCCCTTGCACCTTACCTAGGGATGATGGGTGTGCACTGCCACCACAGTGTTCCGTTCCAGGCACATGTTGCCACCTTCAAAGGAACCAAGAACTAAGGAGAGACAAGCTTTCTTGTGGTCTGAGCGTCAAGTTGTTGGTCCAGCTTGCTGATATCTCCCTGAAGCAGGGCTCATTCTTGCAGGCACACGTGAAACATTGTAGTTAGGCTGCCAGACATTGTCTTTGGAGGAAATTATATGTGCAGGCGGTGGGTCGTGGTGGTTACAGAAGCAACCAATGCGAACAAGAGGCATTAGCAGCCCCACTTGCCACTGCCAAGAAGGCAGCGGTGGTGCCCAACACTGTGCTTTCACAATAGCAATCGCCAACTACTGAAGATTGAACAGAACGACAAATAGATGTGATGAAGTCAGCAGACTGGCAGACAGATTCTGACAACTGTACTCAACAGTTTCTGCTTGGCGCCATACTTGTGGCAAGATGTGTTGTGTTGGTGAGCGGTTGTGCAGGTGGGTGTTGCCAGCTTTGGCGACTCTGTGCATGTGCTGACGGCTCTTTTGTCTTTGCAGGTTGTCTGGAATATGGTGTTTGTATTCTCTTGGGTGTACGTCGTTGAGAGCTTGGCTCTAGAAATCAAGATCATGAAGGATGATTTGGAGGTATGCTGCATGCCTGCAGTAGCCCAAGTTTGCACACTCCCTGTTGGCCCCTCCACACAACTGAACCCCTTTCTTTGGCAACAACGTTGAATTCCCAACAGATGAGCATGCGCTTAACAGGTGCAAGACACTGGTCTGAGGTCCTCAAGAGAATAAGTGTGGATTTCTGCTGGCATGTGCTTGTGAGGAAGAAACTGTTGCACCAGATGTACTGCGGCCAGCTGTTGCTGTGACATGTACACTGGGCAGGTCTTTCTTGAATTTCTGGCTGGAAATTGTTTAAGCAGGCTGTCAGATTTCGGCAGTTTCTTTGCTGTTACTGGCCAGAAGGATATGAGGGCTACCTTGTCACCTTCAAATGGACTTAGGGGCACAAACCTCTCCAGTTTGTCCATGCCTGCATGCCTTAGCTCCAGCGATTCTTGAAAAGAAATGCTCAATGGAGAAAGCCAGGAGTACAGGATGTCTGGAAGAGAAAGGAAAATAGCACGGCACAGTAGGAATGATCGCTTGTGTGTGCTGCTGATGGCCACGACCACAGGGCTGTGACATTACCATAATGGAGCTGATGGGCAGGCGCCAAACTGGGTGTGGTGACTGATGATGGTGGGATCGTTTTTCAGTGAGCAGAACCTGTGAGCCTGTGAATATTTAAACCGATAATGTGTTGAACAACAGGATGCCTGGGTGTGTATCATTGAACTATCTCAAGGTGACTATACCATGCAGCTCTGTGCGGTGTCCAGGGAGCACGTCCCACCACCAACCCACCAGAGGTCAGTGATGGGGCTTACCCACCCTCGCAACAAGGTATATTGATCACGAGCTCACCTGGCACTGTGGCAGACTCAGTGTCTTCCTTGTTCTGTCCTGACTGCAACCTGTTGGCAACAGTGACAACACTCAATGCAAATAGCACAAATAGCACAATAGTAAAAAGTATGGAATGGCATCCAAAATATGGTGGGAACGGCCACGTGATTGTCCCAAAGCCCACCTTAGCCAGCAGCGACAGTGTCAGGCTGCATTCTCCTGGCTGAAAATATGTGTTGCACCTCTCCAGC
Source organism: Ostreobium quekettii (assembly GCA_905146915.1). NCBI lineage: Eukaryota > Viridiplantae > Chlorophyta > Ulvophyceae > Bryopsidales > Ostreobiaceae > Ostreobium > Ostreobium quekettii. The sequence goes on from CAJHUC010001810.1 coordinate 5,227, forward strand.
ATCGCACCTTTCAGCCCATTGTTTGGTTGTTAGCACTCATTTTGGGATCTCTTTTTGCAAAGTCTTAGTTACAGGGTCTCCAGTGGACTTGCATCGCTTTGTCCAATTATCGCAAAGTGCTGGTTTTGTCTAGCTCAGAAGGTCTTCTGGTCTGTAGTTTAGGGCATTTTTGCCAACCCTTGATGGAACCCAGAAATGGCCACCATGGGGAGATTGTGAATCCAACAATGCCCTCCTGCAGGCACATTTTGTGGCACATTCTGCAAAGCATACTGTGTGCCGGTATGTGCTCAACAGTGTGGCGCCTGCTGCCAGGCAGGCAGCCCAACAATCTGGTGTCATCTTGCATACAAACACAGATGGTGGCACATGGGAGAAGTTATCTGATTCCACAACTTTGCCCTTCCTATTTTGGTCTTGGGGAAAAACTACAGAAGTGTGTTTGGAGCCAGCGTGTGTAGTCCACCGATTTCCTCCATCATGAGACATATTGTTGTCATGAAACATCTTGTCGTTCTGGGCAGCATTCCCTGTGAGACACCATGAACAACAAATGTGAGGACACTGCCTGTGCAGCTGCTGTGTGACAACAGCTCAGTCTTAGGTACAGTGTTTCTCCCAGAATGTTAGGCAAACGGAGGTCCTGATACACTCATGTCTGAGGGCTGCATTGAAAGGGCTGTGGTGGGACCTGTGCAGCTGGTGAGAGGGCTGCCGATGGCAGCGATCCGAAGCCTCAGGTCATCCTTGGAGACGATGAGCAAGGCACAGCACCCAAGACGGTTGAGAATGCGTTCACGATGGAGGGAAAACTGAGGCTGCTGAGCAGATTCTACAGATTCCTCATGATCTACATCTTTGCAGCTTTGTGTATGTCAACATGGCGCACACTGTTTGCAAGTTCTTTTGTGTGGCTAACACTCCTGTGGATTTGGGGCTCCAGCATTCATGTGCTTGTGGCCAGTGCACTTGGGCATGATGGCAGTCACCCACCTGTAGGGGGCTGCATTGACTGTGCAATTGCCTTACCAAGTCTGTTGCAGCCAGGGGAGCTGTTTTCTATTTTTCTCCCATTCTCCGTGCTTCTAGAAATTCATGGATAGTGCAGTGAATGACTGAAGGAGAAAAAGCAGATTGCAGCAATGTATGGTCAAGACAGGAACAGAAAAAGCAGTGCGGGATGTTGCACATATATAATGTGGAAATCGCGACTGACGGCAATTTGGTGCATGGGTTCTTTCAAGCAACGCCAACAGCACAAACTGAAACTTGCCTATGTACAGTTTTGGTGCATTTGAGGTGCCTACCCCATGATTTAAAGGTGCAGGATTCAGGAAATTGCTTTTGTATTGCACAGAAATGCTGCTACTTGTGTTGCACAAGACTTGAACCCGCACCATTGTTACTGGTTCGGCAAAAGTTGCAGAAACCTGGCATTCAGTTCTGATAGTGCCACGGACTGCAAACTGGGCCTGTGGACCTTATTTGGCCATGAAAGGACCCCTCTCGGTGGCTATGACTGCCTTTGGCGTTGTGTGGCGATAGTTACCTTGCGGTGACTTTGTCTCAGATGGTCTGTGTGTCTGTACACAGTTGTCCACTTGCTTCCTCTTGGGGGCTACAAAGAGCCTATTAAGTCTTGGACAGAGACCCTGGATGTGCTGCACAACTTGGTCTTGTTCATCTGTGTTACGTTCTTAAGGTAAGAAGCGGGCTTGGTATGCGCCACCATCGAATTGGAGTCAGTTGTGGCATTTTTTTGGTTCTTTCCGGACTTGCACGTGACAAGTACGATATAAGGCACCAACCCATCCAACAGAGGAGATGCCAACCCTTTTATATCTTGCATTTACCACATCACTGGAAGACCTATCAGTTGAAGTTTTGCCCCTTTGACATAACGCCCAGACGATTCAGCCTCTGTGGACATCAGGCATAGCCAGCTCACAGACAGGACACGGCAGTGCTGCTATGTTCCATTTTGTGCGGAAACTAAATGCAGACGACGTGAAGTTACGGCTGCCAACAGTGTGCATATGTTGGCATCGTTTTGTTGTGCACCATGGCAGTTCTGCAGAGCTGGCGAAGTGGAACACAGGGGATGGCTGTGAATATTTGCCAACACATGACAAGAACCGCCCTTGCGTCTATCTGCAAGGCATTGATGGCATGCGTCCATCAACATCGTTAACCCTCTGTTGACATCCGTGATAGTTACATAATCATAACGCTATCATATGTCGAACATCATTGAACATTTGTTCATGTGCCTGGGGATTTATGATGTCATGCCTGTGGTGGGCGCAGGCCACTGGATGACAATCCCTACCTGCGGCTCGAAGAAGATGGTGTATTGGACACCGACACCATAGTCACGACGGAGCTTGGGGTGATCGCCATGGAAGAGAATCTGCCGCTTCTCACAACAGCGAGCTCTCGTCCAGGTGCGCACTTCCATTGGCTGTGTTTGTCAATTAGCAGCGGCTGAAGGCCGTGTTGAGCAGAAATCGACACACTGTATGTTCATGGCCTCCTGTGGGTTGTCATCTACATGCATGGCAGTGTTGTCAAGACTCTAAAACTGGCCTAGCCGTAGGCGATCGGCTTTTAGATACTTGGCTTCAATCGCATTGGTGAGGCACACAGCAAAAGCCCGTTAACTACGTCGCCGAAGGGTGATGCTGTGTTTTGCATTGCCAAGTGAATGGGCTTGTTGAATGCTATTGACCTTATCACTCTCATAGTCGCCGTTAGGATCCTCGACATCTTGTTGCAAAGCCCATGTGTAAAATGAGGAAAGAGCTGAGAAGTGACGTGCGGTTGGTGGCCACACAGCTTGAAGAGGAACCACACGGGTTATGGGACACCATCGCAGAAGTTGTGTGCTGGAGGGCTTTGTGGACTCTCCTCTGTCTTCCAACTGGTTGTGCTCTCCATCCTGGTTTCTTGTTTTCAAGCAGTGTCATATCTGCACCCAACAGTGAACCAAATACAAACAAGGCTGCTCGTTTGTTTGCAATTGCTTGCTTTTGATTACATTGTAATTGAACTGATGAACGAATGTAGATTATCTGCATCACCGTCCATTCCACGATATTCCCCCCAGTCGTGTGCGAATGCGTCTGGGTTGAAGCTCCATCCTCACAGCCATCGGACCCATGATATCCATACTTTCCACCTACATCGAATTTATGGAATCCATGATATCCATATTTTCTATCTAAATCGAATCTATCGAATCCATGGTATTCAAGCGATTTGTCTCCATGAGGGCTCCTCAAAAATCGATTCGATGCATGGGAGGCAGGCGCCGGGGCGAGGATGGAAGACATCAACAAGGATTTTGCCCTGGAGGATGACAAAGACCTTGCGGAGTATGCAAAGGGGGGAGAGTCGCCAAAGGCAAGGAGAGAGGAGACTGGGAAGGACGCGTGAACCGGTCACTTGCGGGTCCCTCTGACTGTTGTTGCCAATGGTGTTTGTTCTGGAGTTTCCAGAATGGCTTGGATTCGATGGAATTGCACGTGTAGAGATGAGAGGGGTGGGGGGACCTTGCAGGTTGGGCATGAGAGATTGCTTTGGGTCACTGAAGAATGTGGCGGCGCCTGCATGTGACTCCAGATGGACCTCATGCTCGATGTTGGAGAACACCGCAGCTGAGGAGATGGACGGAAGTGTGTTTTGGGTGCTGGGGAATCAAGAATAGCATCATTCTGATTCCGAGCAAGCTCATCGGCGGCAAGATTGGCTTGGCGGCGCTTAGCGTGGTAGCGCCTGCATCCTTGAGGTGTATGGACGGAGCTGTAGCTGTAGAGGGGTGGCCGCACAGCGTTGGTGGCCTGATCAACTCGGAGGGATCCCACAAGCACATCTGGTTTCAGCTCGGCCGCCGTGCATGTATCTGTGTCATGCATGCTGTAGCTGTTGCCTGGGCGTGGCGGGCTACCATTCCTTCGAACTGCAGTAATCCAGGGATGACTTGTAGATTCAGGGGTGTAGATGTGTGGGTACTGTGTAATAGACTTGCGTGCTCACCTTGTGTGTTCTTCAACTTGATGGCTGTACTCAAACTTTAATCCACCTGACCTCGACAGATGTCTGGCTTTTGCACCTGACGGGGAGCCTCCACAAGTCACCACGCCTCCACGGGTCACTCTGCCACGATTGCAATCCAACAGCATCGCACGTGGCCAGTGAACTGGCCCATTGTACATTGCGGTTGTTGAGGGGCCGCCAGAGCTTCATGTGCTCCGCCCGAAAGCGGCGTCGCTGTGTTGGGCAGTTTGGAGTCGACCAGGGATTTGCTCATCGTGAGGCTGTCCCCAGGCACAACATATTGTGCAATCAGTTCCCAATCTCGAAGTTGACATAGAGCAGTAGTTTGCGCAGCGCAGTTGTCAGTGATTGTCATCAACATCATCGCCACTATTGCGTGCCCATGGTGAGGGGACTCTGGCACAACCCTGGCAGAATAGGCATCGATCCTTGGGCATCCACGTCTTGGGGCTAAGCATGCATCGCTCATTCTGGTGCAAGTGTGCATTTAGATGTGCCGCTCCAGTGACTTTGCTAGATTTCCGGGGCACCTCGCCCCTCCTGCTGCGACAGCAAAGGAGTGGCCCAAGACGACGCCACGGCATGGCACTGCCGACCGACCACCTGCCACATGGCGTATGCTGGCATTGGACCAATTCCGGTACTGGGCCTCAACGGTGACTGTTGGGTTCAAGTTATGCAGAAAGCGCCAAAAGTACCCCCCAGAAACTGTGTGCAAGACCAAGCGATGGCAGAAGTGATTGGCAGTCCCCTGCAAGTAGCACCAGCTGTAAAGGCGCCGCTGCATTGACAGCGTGACGACCTCTGGCAAGCGTTCAGGGCACTTCGATCACCAAATCGCACAACACTTACGTGAGGGGCCCTGTGATTGCACTTCTGTTAAAATGCCGCATGTCAAAATTACAATGAGGAGGATAAACAGCACAAGAAACAGCAAACAGGACTAACTATGCAAAGCAACGCACGGCGTGCTGTCAACACAGCCTCACCGCACTGCACCCCATGGCATGAGGCGCTCGCAGGCGCATCACGGTCTCGCCGGTATGCTCCAGCCTCCTTCTCCTGGCGGTGTGTATTCTGTGTGGCCTGTTGGGCACCTCTGGCCTGCGGATCACCTCGGCCACATCAAGCAGCACGTTTAGGGGGTTGACGTTTTCCCCCTTCTCCGTTTCCCTCTTCAGTTCCCCGCAAGCCCGCGAGAAGTGCCCCCTGATCTCGCCATACCGCGAGCTCGCACCCGAGATGTTCAGTCCCGTGAGTGGGTCCTCCACCAGCAGCCTCTTCTTCCTGTCCGTCCTCCCCTCCCAAGCCGGGTTGAATATCCACTTGCGTGCCTCCTCCTCGATCTGCTTCTTGGTCAGGACGCCGTCGCGCCGCAGGCACACAGCCTGCAGCATGCAGAAAACTATTTGCCACGGCAACGTGAATTTGCCGCCTGGACCAGTCATAAAGCTCTATTGAATTCAGATCAGCAGGCAGCGTCAGTTTCGTAGCAGTCTACAAGCACCTCAGAATGCCTGGCACACAAAATACACTAGTCCCTGTTTCACACCTGTCGAACATAGTCAAACCGTGTGCCAAACAGCTCCAGGAAGTTGAGCAGCGCCTCGCCATAGTCCTCCTCGGCAGGGTTGCCCATGTCTTCCAGGCACTGCGCCAGGACCATGTTGGCAAGTGTGTAACCGCCCAGGCCCCTAGAGGCCACCTCGTTGAGGTCCAGCTCCTTGAGGAAGGTCTTGATAACGAGGCATACTGGGCGCGCAGTGGGATATTCCTTGAGCTTCCTTGATGAATTCTGCGGCCAGGGGTCCAGAAGCATTGTGGACAGATAGGTCCAGGCTGATCGCATCCTGTGTGACGATCTTCAGTATGGGCACTCTGGCCATTGGGATTACCTGCAGCAAGCATCAGTTTCTCTTCAATACAATGTGAAGTCAATCTGTGTGACTGCATGTGCTAGATAGAACAAAGCATAAATCCATCACCTTCGAAGCATAATGTAAACATTTGTTTCACTTGTTTTCTGCTTCTTTACAACTAAGAATCCATGGCAAGTTTCGCTATTCAAATGCGCACACTGAAGGGGAAGCAAGCATGTTGAGCAGGTCTTGTGGGATTCATGCACAAAGTGATGATACCCAAACCTTTCACAATTCTTGTGCAAAACTATGCCCAGCATCAGCTGTCAGGTGCTAGGGCCCTGCTCTGTGTTTTTGGAACAAGCGCACTTGAAGGATTCTGATCCATGCACTTGGCAGAGACCATTAATCGCAGCAATGAGCAGCACCAACTGCCACACAACTAGCAGGCTCCCTCTTGTGCATCCTATAACCATCTATCTCCACAACCTTTTTTGGGGTTCCATCAGGAAGATGACCCCAAGCCGACCACGCTCCGTTCGAAAACCCCAAGACAAGCTTGAAGCATCAGCGCATGCTGCATAGTCTGGGGCACTCTTACTCAGGGAATCCAGTTCCATTGGGTGTTCCCTCTCTACAAGCCAAGCAGAATGTGCATTGCCTGCCCCACATGGGCATCATGACGAATTTGTCCCACACCCCGCAGGCCTTTTTGCTCCTTGTGCAGAGAGCAGTGATTTTCAACATACTAGTAACTTTTCAACAAATGTTGTCAAAGGACTCAAGTTAAGGGTGCCATTCATTTGAATGCAGCTCAGATGGCAAGCTTGATCATCTCATCCGTGTGTTTCAGGTGGATAATGTTGGTCGCATTTAGGGGATGACTTTGGGTTGTGGATGCATTCAACATTTGCTGACATGGGGACAAAAATACAACGCCACTGAGTGTTGAACTCCCTTCAACATGTTTGTGTTGCAATTAAGAAAACCAAAACTATCCACATATGTGACAAACAGGGTTTAATGTCACCCACCATGCAAAGATGCCCAACAGTGCAATTATTCCGTCCAACACTTCTCACTGAATCGTTACTCAAAGAGATTCGTACTCTGGCTCGATGGACAGAGACACCATCCGCCACTGTCGACGCATGGGTGGACAACGCGTTCGAATGCGAACCAGTATTATCTTATTGCTGAACCATAGTTCCCTCAGCCACACGACAAAGCACACCAACACCTTCCCAAATGAACCCCCAGATCGGCTTCTCAACCGAATCGCTACCGTGAGTGCTCCCACAGCCAATGCACTCGCAGTTGCTACATCTGCCATCGCTGATCCCAAGACTTGATGCACCAGCTTGGAACCATCATCAGCAAAAACAAACGCAGCAAACCAAAGCAGCAACAATAACATAACAAAACATAACATAGCAAATGACAAATGAAACACACGTGCACCAGCTTGGCACCATCAGCAACAACAGGAGCTCAGCAAAACAGCAAAACAAACGAAAGCAAACGAAAGCAAACAAAACATAGCGGAAACAAACGGGCAGCAATCCCGCCCTCCGCGGCAGCTGCCTCCCCACCTGCATCGTCTCTATCGCCACGTCCCGCCTCTGCACCAACCTCTTGGCCAGCCTGTACAGCGCCTGCACCGCCCGCGCCCGCTGCGCCGGCGTGTAGCCACCCGACGTCACCCGATCACATCACACACCACCAGGTCCAGGTCCGACAGAAACGTGGCCAGCCCGGAGGCGATGCTCCCGAAGGCCCGCACTTGTGCCCGGCGGCCAAAGACGTCCCGCGAGGCGTTCTCGATGTCGAAGATGACGCGCCTCCATCGGAGGTAGTCCCGCCGGTTGGGGGCCACGTCCCTCACGAAGTCGGCCACATTGTGGTGCAGGGGGGACAGGGCGTGGTCGTAGACGGAGTCCAGATCCAGGGCGGCGCGGGAGGTGGGGGGCTCTGGGAAGGAGAAGGCGATGGCATAAGCATTTCACTGGGCAGCCTGGGGGATTGAAGGGCCATTCTTAAGCTTCGTGTGTCGCCGCTTAAGTTACTTCTTGTTCAGGGCGTTCGCTTAGCGCCCTTCCGCTAGCCTTATACCCTCTTCCCCCCCTTCCTTCCTTTTTTTTTTTTTTTTTTTTTTCGCGTCTCAGTTCTCGCTCTATTCGTATATACCGGTAAGTTGTCGTGCTTTCCTACTGTCTTATTGTTGGCGCTTATGTTGATTCTGCTCCCACCCCCCGTACCGCCCCGGTCACTTCCCCCCCTGCGACGCTGCCCCTCCACTTGAAGCAAGACTTCCAACTTTTCTTAAATGGGCCGCATTCCAGTCCAACCTCTGTCTCCTCACTCCCCTAACACCGGAACTGAACTAGGTGCTGACCCGGGCCCACCGGCGTCAGCCACCCAGCATCCAAGCACTCACCCGGAGGTGGGCCGCCGACCCGCCGTCCCTGGCCCGTCGGCTCATCGACGCGGTCGCGGCCCCTGCCCCCGGGGAGGACGCCTCCCACTCACTCGACTGGCGGTCACAACCTCCCTCACCTCTTGGCCCCATCCCCTTCTCCCCTCGTTTGCCCTTGTTTTGGCCCGTGGTGGCCAGATGCGTGGGGTTGGCCGGCGAGGCGGTTATTGCATTATCATTATGGTTGGCTGCTTTAGTACACCCGTTTTTGTTGTTGTTGGCTACATGCGGCCAACCCGCCTAACGCCGCGTTAGATCCTGCTCTCGACCGGCTCACACGCCCACAACTCCCCTTCGACCTTCCCCGGTGCCTCCCCCCTCCCGCTGGGTTCGCGTGATCGCGGCCGTCTCCATCCGCCGGGTAGGTGCTGGCGATCTGCCCTCTTCGCGCGCGCCTGCATTTTCTCCCACCAGGCCTCTGCGAAATGTTGACTTCCCTGTTTGCCTGCGCAGCACCTCCTCTTCGCCTGGTTACGAGCTCCGCACCGCCGGCCCCGGCTCCGCGTTGCCTGCTGCGGCGGCCGTTCCAGGCCGGGTCACTTTGTTGCCCTTTCCCCCGGGGGCTCCACATGGATGCGAGGCGGAAGACTCTCCAGGTAACCAGTGGACTGTCGCCTCCTTCGGCACCAGATCGGGGGTCCTGCCAGCTGAGTCGAGCCATCCTGCCGTGTTGTCTGCACCTTCTCGCGCCCCCATGTCCTTTCCTCAGTTCCTATGACGTGGCTGCTTGGGGTTAGACGTATTTGACATTTCTAGAGTGGGAATTACGTAATTGGCTAAATGGACCTTTTGTAAGTGTTATTTAGAGCTTCTTGGTTCCAACGCGCTTTTAAACGCCCAATTCCGTTAAGAATTGACGAAGATATGGCCTCTTGAAATCGTAGTACTTAGGGCCAGGGGGTCGGGTGTTAGACGCCTGGAATTAGAGGACAATGGGTCGATCGTAGGTGAACGGTGGACGGTGACGATGTGCCTGGACGCGCACTGTGTTGTCTTGTCTTGATGTGACCGCGATGGACCCGCGATCGGGCATCGCGCATGTGATATGTGCGCGCGCATGCAGTGAATCGTTGTAACCGTTTTGGCCCACTCTCTGGCCTCCCGCGAGCCAGCGAACCACCACCTCGCTGCGCCGCCACCTCTTGCCGACAGCATGCCTTGGGGATCGATCCCCATCGACATTGGGCCCACCGCACGACCGCCGATTCGACTGCCCCGGAAACGCCCACCGTCCGAGGTGGAGAGAGCCGGCTGACCTCCAACAGCCGAGCCGCAGGGCAGGGCGACCCCCACGCCTCCGGAAACCAACTGCTGCCGACGGGGCTGCAATAGTTCCCTCCTGCTATCCACCGGTTGGATCTCGCTGTGTGCTGTGTGTGCCGGCCTGGCTCTGGTGTCCGGCTTGCTCGCGGTCCTCCGCCTCCTTCGCGGCAGCATTGGTCCCCGCAGGTCCCCCGGCCGGGTTGCGGCGCTCGCGCGGCATCCTGGGTTCCTCCTGCCTTGCTCTCTCCTGCTCTCCACCGACTGGATCTCCTTGTCGTCTGTGAGTGCCGACTTGGCCCCGGTGACTGGCTTGCTCATGATCTTTCGCCTCCTTCACAGTAGCATTGGTCCCTGCTCGTCCCTCCGCCGGCCCGCGGCACTCGCTCGGCGTTCTGTGTCCCTCCTGCCCTACTCTCTTCGGCTCTCCACCGATCGGATCTCCCTGGCTCCTGTGTGCATCGACTTGGCTCTGGTGTCAGGCTTGTTCACGGTCTTTTGCTTCCTTCATGGTGGTATTGGTCCCCGCATATCCATCGGCCGGCCCGGGGCGCTTGATCGGCGTCCTATGCCCCTCCTGCCCGCTCGGTTGGACGGGTGTACCTCGATTCCTCCGCTTCCCTGTTCCCAGTCCCCCCATCACAGTTTTGCGCACACCCTTAGCTCCGCGTCCAGGGCCAGCGTCCGGTAGACATCCACCGCTCCACTCCTCCACCGCCCATGCGCCATCAGCCATACCAGGGGGACTCCCCTTTCTTCTGCCCATGACCCGCCCACTCGCAGGCTGCGTGATGGGGTGCTGGTTTCCGAAGCCGCCTTGTCGCCCAAATGGCCAGAATGGCCCGCGCGGCCGCGATTGGCCGCAGCTTGGTCGGGGCGCGCGCTCGGTGCACTCCTAGGTGGTGGGCCCAGATCCCTGGAGGATTGCTGGGGCCGCGGCGATGGAGTCCGGGTGGCTGCAAGCTCGGTCGCGCCGGATTGTGGTCCGATCCGCGCGATCCGGAGGCGTTTGCCAGAATCGGCAAGTAACAATGGATTACTGATGCTGCAACCACATGGTATTTGTACAGCAGGGCGCACCGCGTCCTGAGTGGCCCGCCGTGAGTCCAAAAACAACCAAGTCACCGTGCAAAGTACAGCCGCTCCTCAAACTGCCATAAAGTATTGCAGCTGGCTGAAAATCACCCAAATAAAGGAGTGCCTCCTCAAGGCCCTAATCCCACCTACTAGGGCCTTTAATCAGGTTGCCAATTAACATAATTTAAGGCTATAATGTTCCCAACAAGAGGCCTCAGGGAACAGGGGGAAAAGTCAAAGGAGTAAATGGCCTCCCCAAGTAATTCCGTCACACTACTCCCCCTTTGGGGAAAGTTTTCGCCCTCGAAAACACTGACTCCCATAAATCAGTACTCTCTACCATTACCCAATTATAAACCTAACTAGGGTCCTCAATGGGTTTGTCCCGGGCGATCATTTTCCTCAATTCCCTTGGGTGATCGAAGTTTTGCTCTGGCACCCAAGAAGCGTCGTCGATTGACCAGTCCTTCCAAAGGACTAAGTACTCTCTGACCCTCCTCTAACTGGGTCCTCTCCAACGCCACCGCAGAAGTTTCTCTACGTCGTAGGGCTCGTCGTCCTCAGGCTCGACTTCGTCCTCTGTCTCAGCAACTGTAGCGGGTGTCCACCTCAATA
>CAJHUC010001811.1:0-74751 GCA_905146915.1 Ostreobium quekettii
CGGATGTAGTCCGGGTCGAGTAACAGGTGGCGGGTGGAGCAGACCTGGTGAAGCTGGCGAAGGGGGCGGAGGAGCTGCTTGGAGTGTGTAGTCATGCTGCGGAGGCAGTACATGACTACCTGGTTGTCGACCAGAAGTTTGAGTCTCGAAGGAAGGCCATGGGAAGCATCCGGAAAAAAGCTGCGGATGGCCAGCTCCACCGCCTGCAGCTCACGCACATTGATGTGCATCAAGGAACGGTCCCAAAACCCCATTGCAAGGAGGGGGCGGGACACACCCGGGGGGGCAAAGGTGGCCCCCCAACCGGTCAGGCTGGCATCCGTGGCCAGCGTGCCAGCGAAGGGGAGTGTGTCGGGGTTGAGCGGGCGCCCCTCACAGCGATGGATGTTGATCCACGCGTCCAAGTCCAGGCGGGCTTGGGGAGTGAGAATCAGCCGATCCCGCCAACTGCGCTTGGAACGCAGCACGGCATAAAGGCTTTGCAAAAAAAAGCAAGCCAACGGGAAAGCCAAATATAAGGAAATGGCAAGCCCACAGAAACGGGCCAAATCCCTAGCCACAACCCAGCGACATGAGCGCAACTGGCGGGCCTGATAGGCCACCAATGCGGCCTTCTCCGGCGGGACCTCAAACCGGCAATGGGCGGTGTCCACAATCACCCCCAGATGCTTCTTTTGCCGGACGGGAGTCCATTGACATTTGCGTTCCTTGAATTGAATGCCCAGAGATGCAAAAACACCCCGCACAAAACCGGACCATTTGGTCAAACGGGCGGCATCATGCATAGCCGCCAAAAAATTATCAAGGTACGCCAGCAAAATGGCTGGTGGTTCCTTGGTGTAAATCCGAAAGTAACTAGCGATTGCATCATCCCCTGCTAAACACCCAAAACGGAAAGGAGGAGCTGCCTTTGTGCAGCTGCCCGGGGACCTCAAGAAACGGCCCACTACAAGCATAAATTGTGTGAAAAAGAAAGGGGCTAGAGAAAGCCCAAATGGAAGAGCACGACAAGCAAAGACTTCATCACCCATGCGAAATTGGAGGAAACATTCCTCCGCCCGACACACTCGCAGGTGATGATAAGCATCTTTTATACCGAATCCTACCAATGAGTCACCCCGGCGGAGTAAGTGACCAAAATCACGTAACTTCTCGTACCGAAGGCCCACCTTGCGAAGGCGACGGTTGACCCGTCACAGATCGATGCAAAGACGGTACTTCATGACTCCATCCTCTCGCCCCTTCTCCACCAGGAAGGCCCGAGAGATGCGCGAAGTGCGGCCCGGCTCCACCTTGGTGATCGCGCCCGAAGAGAGGTAGTCCGCTCGGAGAGATTGCCATGCCGTCCGTTCCTCCGGGGAGCGGAGCGGGTAGGAGCCCTCGTTGAAAGGCGCCGGCGGGCCACGCGAGCCCACATGAGCGGAGTCCCTGAATGGATCCATTGGAGGATACGGGAGGGGGCGCCGATGCGACGCCACGCCGAAAGGCGTCCGCGGACTCGATTGTACGGGAAGTCCTTTACGGAGCCGGCTTGGGGGAGGGGCCCGGAGGGCGAGATCCCTTGTGGGCCTTGGGGCCGGTCGAGGGGGCCGAGGTCGACGGGGGGGAGGTAGACTTCTTGGCGGCCGCGGTCTTGGTGGCGTGCTTCAATTCTTGCGTCAGAAGCTCCTAGCACATGCGCTCGATGGTCCCGTCGATGCGAGCGGTGCCGAAGCGCAGTCCGCAGTCGGCGAGGCGGATCTCCGCCTGAATGGCCCGCCACGATCCTTCCAGGCCCGAGCCCTTGTGCTTGGCGTGGATGCGCTGCAAGGAGAGCTGGTCGTGGAGAGCCTCGGTGACCTCCACGTATGAGTAAAGGTAGGGGAGGAGGAATTCCCGTACGGACGCCGGTAGATCTGGATGGGCGGCCACCTCCACAAAGGCCGCGGTCGTGTCGAACAGCCAGGAGACCGGAGGAGCCCAGCCCGCGTACTCCTGGAAGTACCCGGAGTTGGCGCCCAAAGAGGTGGCGACCGCGCTCCCCTTGGCGGTGTCGCGGATGTCGAACCAGTACGGTGAACGGGCGCCCACCGGTCGGGCTACCGGGTTGTTGACAGACTGGGGGAGTAGCGCCGGGTCGGGCAACCAGCAGGCTTCGATAGCGGAGCTCGGAATATGGTTGTTGAACCGGCGAGCTTGTTCCCGGCACCACTGCTCCACAGGGGACGGGTTCATAGGCAAGAACTCGGCAAAGAGCCGGAGGTCGAGACCCACTCGGTGGGTCCGGGTTGTGCCAAAGGGTTGGCGCGAAGTGAAACAAGATAAGGTGGGGACCGAGGGGTGAGCCTAAGTAGCCTCCCCGCTCGCGCCCGCCAAAGCCCGCCGCTCCCAAGGGCGCCAAAAACTATTGGCTCTCCTTGAATGCGCCGAACTGGCCACTGACCCAAGGTACAGGGGGACAGAGACCCCAAGGGGCTGTCAAACCGGTGTACTTAAACAACGCTGGTCCGACTGGGCCAGCGCGCCCGCCCCTCGTCGCCCTGGGCGGAAACCCCTTAACAAGATAGTTAATCCCATGTCTCAACCATATCCATACGACAATCCCAAAGGTTCATCAAAAAGGTCCACTCTGCGGCCAAGATCCACCCGTACAACCACATATTCTGATGTCGCTTACGAATCTGCCGCCGCGCCATTTCACTGTTCATCTCACCCAAAACCATTGATCCCCTTTTCCCTTTTCCAGGTCTACTCATCTCATAGATATCACATATTTGCCAGTCCGCGCACGTCCAGGGCGTCCCACTGATTCGCTATACGGTCCAGTCAAAAGTGTACATGTCACATCATCAGAAAACCCCATCCTGCGCATGTGCCATGCACCAGCCCGTTCACCCATGCTTCTCGGCGGGGGGAGTATCCTCTCGCTCGAAGTTCAGCTTGGGCTTGCATCCCTGGAGCCAGCCCTGTACCTCCGCCCGGACAACATCAAACTGCCACTTCTCCTGGATGGCAAGGTCTCGGGCATGCCACTCTGCTATTGCCTTCTTCAATGAAGGCGACCGCATATCACGTCTTGGGGGGCATGGCGGCAGCCATATAAGGAAGCGACGATCTTCCTCCAGCGCCTTCAACGCCAAATCATCAGAAAACGCTTCCTCCAGTGACTCCGCCTTCAACCTCTAGTGGAAGAAATCATCAATGACCTTCAACCTGGCTGCCCGGATTTCGTCCTCCACATCCGCCATCGCCCGCCAAACCACCGGCTTGTTATCCAACAGGCGCAACTCCAACAGTTCAATGTCTCGCCGGGCAACATCCCATGCCGGCTTCAGCCCCAGGTAGCACATTGTCTCAAACTGCAATAGGATCCCGGCCCTAACTGCAGGAGCCAGATTTCGCATGTCCAAGGAAACCTAGAATGCCATCCCCGCCTGCTTCACCGCATCAAAAATGCAGTAGTCATCCCCCAGGGAGGCCTCCCACACTTCCATGAGGGCACATTGCAGGTCGCGCGCACGCTTCCACAGCTTGTCCTTTTGTGGCTCCCCTTGCCCAGCTAGAGGTGGCCACCCGGATCCGTTAATAGCGGACAGAGGTTAATTTCCGTTAATTTTCCGTTAATTAACGGAAAATAACGAAAAAAGACAAAAACTAACTAAAGATTAGTGGATTTTTGGATTTTTTGGGGATTTTTGGGTTTTAGTCATACTTATAGTTTATGGAATTCGCTATTAGAGAGTATGTTTGTATTTTATTTCAACCTATGCATACTAGATTTTCAACTAGCCGCAGTTGTTGTGATTTTTTGGGTTTTTTTTCGATTTTTTTGGAGTTTTTTCGTTTTTTCTGAATTTTTCTCCCTTTTTCTTTAACGAAGTTTAACGGACAGCTGATAAGAATTAACGAACCGGATTTAACGGACCGGATGGCACCTTTGAGTGGCCACCTCTATGCCCAGCAGAACCAAACGCCTGAACGCCTGGCGTTGCGAGTCGCGCAGCCTGGAACTGCTCCAACTGCCCACAGAACTCCTTGACCTCGTTCAGGCCTGGGAGAGCCTGTGCATACCGCCACTCCAGGATTCTATCCAAGCGGGAGGCAGCCGCAGAGCTGTTCGGGGCACCGGCCATCCTTGCACTATGCTCAGGAAAAAGGGAGGGTTTCTACGCATGCACACTGCGATATGCACATGGAATCCAGGCATGCGCACTCCTTTGCACCTCATGCACATGCCGCCAGATGATGCAAGGTCCAATCAGTCACTTTTCAACTAAACGGGACCGTCCCGGTCCGTATGGCCTCCAACCGCAAGTGAAATTTACTCTAGAATGCTCAATTCTACACCAAATGAAAAACCGCAAATGCCAGCCGATTGCTTATGAAATTTCTGATCTACTCATGCTTTCCTAACCCCTTAGTGACCACTTTATCTACATAATGACCTCCCAGAAGGTTGGCTCCCAGTTCAGACTCTTTCCGTGTCCCCCACGATGCTGTAACATACAGGCCAATCTGATGGCGCCCGCTTCCGCCCGATCCTGCCAGCGATGTCCCGATTCCTCATCACGCAGCGCCCACGCTTTCCTCTCCCCCCCCCCGCCTGAGTCATCCGCGGGGCCCATCCGCTGGGCCATGGAGCCAGACACCCCCGCGGAGCCCCACCCAGGGTTCCGGGCTAGTGCGTTTCCCACGCAAGGGCTCCGCCGCAAACCGACTCCGGTCAGATCGGCGGGCAGCCCTCCCTCCATAATCCTACCAGCTCAGATAAACTCGATCGGCCTTGCGTGCTGTCCGCACCCACTCAGACCATCGAGACCCATCGGCTCGGGCCCGGGGCATTCGGGTCGGGCGTTAGGAGACGACAACCCCCCCCGACTGGAAACTTTGCGGGTAGACTGAGAGGCCTAGGGGAGGCGGTGGTTTTCCCCTAGTGGAAGGGAGCCAACCCAGCACAGATACGCCCGGCCACCGTGCGGCTGCACCCCTCCATCGCCGGCCCATGGATGCCCACGGAGCCGCCCGACGCAGCAATGGGCATTGCTCCGATTTCTCATTGCAGGGCCCTCCCCTGTCTGTCCCTGAGTGTGTTGCGTGGGTAGCTTGCAGGCGGGCTTACGCCGCGTGACTTTGCGGGGGCCGCTCACCCTCCGGAGGTGGCGCCGAGCCCCGACGGCTCTTGCGGCTTCGGATGTGCTTCCCTGACTGCACTGCTTAGTTGGGCTGGGTTACGAGAGCGTATCGCAGATGTTGTCACGTTTTCTGGTCCTTGTCGCCATAGCCTGGCTGTCGATACCACCATCGCGGCCTCACGGCCCATACGATTCCTCTCCGACCGGTCATGGCTCCCCCATACTGGAGTCCCATGCCGCGGAACTCTGGGCCTCACGGGGCACCAGCTTGACGCAACTGGGAGGCGCATTATTGAGCCATCATATGCTCATTATTGGTGACCCGAGCAATATTGAGAAGTAAACATGGTGTGACAGTCTGGGGATGAAAACTAATCGCGGGGTTAGAATGTATGAGTAGTTACTGATCCATCTTCGTTACTGACTCGTGTTGGTTGAAGTATAGCATCTTGGAATGTGCAAGCTTGCATGGTATGTGCAAGGCTGGGCCACAAACAAAACCGAAGTGGCAGTTATGTAATGGTGGACTGGTCAGATTGTGTTTGGCATAATCCGTTGTGTATGTCTGGCCAATTCTGGTACATAGAAAAGCCATAACACCTAATTTTAGAAGGTGCTGCTATCTATATAACTGACAGCGGAAGGTCTGCTTGTGAGACTTCACTTACCACCACCTGTACGACTGTGCGTACGGTGGGAAGTGATTGCTGTGTTTCTCTAGACCTCGGATGCAGCCAACTGCACGGGAGTATTGGGAAACCGCTTACGGTGGTTTTGTGGTCAAGTGCGGAGAGTACTACAGCTGCAAATGCATTAAATGGTCGTCAGCTGTTGCTGATGTGACAGTGCCCATCCAAACGCCTTCCATTTGCATTCATCTTCGAACAACATTCTCGTTTTGGCCCCCATTTTTGAGGATGGTGCGACAACGCCCTATCAGCACAAGGGCACTCGTTCACAGCCGCCTCCTGGCAACTTCGTGGAATATTCACCCACGTGACTGACAATAACTACCAGACGTCAAAAAATCAACAGCAATCGGCACCAAAACTATCATCAACAAGCAACTTTCATCGCATCAAAAATGTCGAAATCACCACCCTCTCACCCATCAACCCTCGTTGCCAGCTGGCTTGGTAACTGCGAACATGATGAACATCCTGTTGCGGTGGCACGTGAAGCCTTGCAAGCCGGACATGGCGCACAGGTCGCGCAGCTCCCCCTCCCGCCACAATTGAACGCCAACATCGCTGGGGAACAGGGAGTCAAGGGCTCGCAAGGCGTCGTCCCTGGCAAGCCCGGACATTGCGCTGGGAACCGTCATGACCGTCGATGCAACGAGCACGCCGCCGGGCCTGAGGACGCGGCTGATCTCGGCGAAGGCCATCGGCGGGTCTGGCCAGCAGTGGACGGAGGCGCCTTCACAGCCATCGAACCTGCTTTGAGTCGGCCTCCGATGGACGAGTTTCAATCGCCTGTGTATCTATCCTGCTTGTGAGGCTGGCAGTTTTCGTGATGGTTCTTGTGATTGGGCAAGGCGCTGCGCAGGTGACCAGTAGAGCTCGGCAGGTGCTCTCGGAATAACAGTGCTGCTTCTGACAGAATTCTCATTCTTGCAGACAATTGCCATTTGTTTCCTGTTGTCATATCTGCTTCCTAAACATTTCGAGAAAAAAATGCATATCCTGATACGACCGCCATCTCCTGGATATGCATGTTCAAGGTTATTATAGCAACATCCAAGATATGGCAAATTGCCATATCCTGGCATATAGCCATTGGCAATATCCTGCCACCATATGCAGGAGACATACCTACAACGGACAAGATCGTCCCTGGCGCTTTGGTGGCCAATCTGCCAGAATGCAACCGTTCAGGCTTGTGAACCAACTGTGCCCGGGTTAAAATGACGTGACTGAAAAAAACCATTGTCTCACATCGAATTGAGGGCGCCGTGCCGTTATTGCGATGTTCTGGATGAAACATGTCGAACAGTGTAGGCAGAGTCATAACCGCGAAAGCCTTGAAGTGTGTTGTCACGTCTTGGTCAGAAAACGCACTACATAGCTTGTTCACGTAACGTCATTGGACTTTGAACACATACCCCAGCTCTCTCCCCCTTCTTATTGTCAGCCCTCATGACGATGCAACGATGACATGACAACAACACCCAATCGCACGAGAAATTTCAAAATGCCTTGGGAAAAAGGCAACCAGCCAGCGCTACAGCGAATACAGAGGTCAGACAATGAGAGACTTGAATGGTGACAAACGATGCGTCAGCCCCGCAGGCATTCAGTTGAGATGTTTACGGGACCACGACCAGCGGCACAAAATGATGTTGCCAGTGCCTGGAAACGGCAAGCGTATTCGGGACGTCGTTTAAAGCAGACTGCTCGACCAAAATGCAGTGGCGAGACTGCTACAAAACGAGACCAATGAATTGCACGACCTGGGACCCAACTAAACACGGTTCTGATTAGTAATGCGCGAATTTCAGAGATCAGCACAATTTAGATGCTTAATGACATCATCTGCAATGTCGACGCTTTCACTAATGACTGCGACGGATGCTGTATTTACCAGTTGTGCTTGCACTGGAAAGGAAAGCAACTGAATGGCCGCACCTGCGTGAACAGCTGCCAGGGAGGCGGTTGGAAAGGGCAACCTTCCGACATCGGCTCTCACCAACACCACCGGCGTCGAGTAGCCAGGCTCCTTCATGGATTGCTTCGCCTCCTTCAACATCGGGCCGGAAATGTCGGAGGCGATGACGCCAGCAAATCGCCCACACGCCGCGAACCTCCTAGAAAAGACGCCTACAGGAAATTTGGGAGAAGAGAAATGATGGCAGGAGGGCACAAATACTCAAAAGCACACCTTTGAATAAACGAATACACATGTACAACAGAGGATGGATGAGTGCTCATTTTCGCAGCACTTTGGTGTGTGCAGTTATCCCCGTCATCGCGTGTCAAATGCGTGGACGTGTGTTGCATATTTGGAGAATGCTGTCCAACAGATTTCGAAATAGGCCAATAGGAGTGCCGGGCTAATTTACCACAGTATAGGTTTCTGGTGAACATTGTACTAAAAAAAGATCAGCTGAACCCCTACTGGTAGAATGTGTGTATTCGATAGCTGGATTTGGATGTAGAACAACAATTAGATTTGATTAAAACTTGCGACGAAGGAACATGCCATGCGACAGAGGCAAGGAATATATGTGGCCCGCACACAACAATTCGTAGTCAGTCGGTCCATTGGCGCAAATGCGCAAAGCGAGCTTGGATTTCTGTGAGCTGTTTTCACAGACTGACTTCGGTCAGAGGCGTCATATACTTTAAGGTAACCCACATATGGAAGGGAAATGTGCTGAATGCCCTTGTTGCCATACACAACTGAATTCCATCGACTGCATTGACACACAAATATCCCACCGCCTTGCAAACGACGCGGGTGCAGCAGCACATAACCCGGGTCCCCCATCATCCATCATCCCTTTTGATCATGCCTAGCACAGCCTTTGGCGTGTCCCCACACTGCACTGTTCCGTCCCTGCTGGAACAGTGAGGCGATGCCAGCAACCTGTTGCCTTGTTCCGGTGTCCATTCTTTTAGTCCTGCGAGTGGGCTGCATAGGTGGACGATTATTGCCTTCCAGGGAGGTCATTGCTTTCCTTTTTCTTCCTCTGTCCGAAATTGAATGAAACAATTTGTTTGGGAGGCCATCTTTGTATCACACACTTACTACTTTTTATTGAAAATTTGTCCAGAGCACTGCTACGAGGTTTTTTCTTGCTGCCAAAGTTTTGTGACGAATGGATAAGCACAGATCATATTGCAGTACTTTCAACCACATGACTTTTCCAAAGACCCCCAATTTCCCATGCTCGCGCTGATCCCCTCCCCCCCCCAAATGGCCCCTTGACCAAGTCGCTTTGCGGCTGTCGGTGCGCGGCGCAGAGTGGATATCTGCAGCTGCAGTTGTGGCGGCAGGATGGAGGCCTTCCTCTCGAAGCACAAAGGCCGCGGAACCAAGATCCGCACTGCTCGATGGTCGATCGCTACCCTGGTTTTGACGGGCGTTTGAGCATTTCAATTTCAGATCGGAATCCCGGAAATCGGCGAATTTCACAATCAGGTTGTTTTCACAAGGGACTGCCAACTTGGGCAGGTTGGCTGCAAGTGTTCAGGCTATCACAGAAGGTTTGGAAGAATATGATTGTCAACTCGATTCGCAGCAGCAAAAAGATCGCTGGATGTTGCTGACCCAGGCATCGTCCACGAGGAGCGTTTCTTTGCCGTTCACGCCACTTTGAGAGATGTTGCCGCAACAGATTTTTGACGTCGCCCTTGCGGAAAACAAGAGCGCCACCATACAGCACTGGGGGTCTCCGATGGTGGAAACATCCACACCCTCCATCGGCCATGCAACAAAAGGAGAGCTTTGATCCACACAGCTGTTCCATAGCTGGCCTCCAGACACCAGCAGACTTGCTGGCAATGGCAGATCCCAGATATATCTTTGCTTTGTTGTGGATGATGGCGGGGATTTCGGCAAGTCAGCGATGCCGAGATGCTCGAACATCCGCAATCTCCACCAGCTGTTCATCGCGATGGGTGTCGATCGGCAGTGGAGCCTAAGCAAAGCCGCTCTGCCCTTCCAGTGCCCTGAAGGCCACCAAAAGGGCCTGCACGTGCATGTTGGGCCATCCTGGACCCAGGAACCTAGTTTTCAGCTGGCGGGGGATGCCCTAGGAGCGTCCAAATTCTGGACTAGAGTGGCACAGGTTCAGAGCATTGTTGAATGCTCTGTGCTTATCCATTCCTTTTGATTTTTTTGGCAGCAACTAATACATGTATAGTAGATGCTGTGGCTGCATTTTCAAGGGAAGACAAACAAGTACTTGATACGAATGCAGCCTCCCAGCAAACTGTTTCATTTAATTCTGGACAAAGGAAGTACATGTGAGTCACGATTATATTTGTACATTGTTGTTCTTAACACATGTACCAATATAAAATCGGTGATATTCAAATGGCAGTAGAATACAGTGAATTTTATTGTTTTTGGATTTCTATTAAAAATTGCCGAGGTTTGGACGATTTCATGGGATCACATGTCCCTACAAGCTTCGAGCAAGTGCAGCAATTCGATGCATAGGTTGAATGGCTCTGCCGCCAGAGTCTGTTTCGTTCCTGCTAGTTGGGTCAATTTGAAGATTCCGCACTATCCATGGGTGCAGCCGAACAATACGTACAAGAAGAAACAGAAACGGAGTCTCAATGCATTTGCCTCAATAGCACAGATGCTGTGCTTTTCTGCTGCTCGACTTCTGTGGTTAAAACAGGACAAAGAAAATACAAAAGAGATCTCTCCGGCTACAGCGCTTTCGGCCAGTACCAAAGAGCACAGACAATAGCAGAATTTCTCGCTACTTCACTGCGAGTGGAACACAGCGGTGCCTGGTTTTAAAATGGAAATACACGTTTTGGGTGCCATCGAGGTTGTTCACTTCGGCAAAGCGTTCTAACCTGGCAATTCATGGAGATTCAAATCCCAACAAAAGCGAGAAAATGCGCCAATCGACCGATCAAGAAAATGGAACTATCAGATCCTTACAATCAACCAATCAAGACATTACATCAAAGGAAGTCAAAGGGAAACATGTTCATCAGTAAAACATGAAAAATACAATAAACTGCCAAACCAAGAAATATTAAATAATAAACAGTCAGCCAGCCAGTGGGCCACTCACCCGACCCGCAGCTGACGTCCAGAATCCAGTTCCCCACGCACGGCTCCAGGTGCTCCATCGCCATCTCGAACTCCTTGGCCGGTCCCGGGAACCCCATCGCCGGCCACGCCGGGCTCTGCCGCCATCCGCGCTCGTAGAGGTACCCCACCAGGCGGGTGGAGAACAGCCACACGCCCAGGCGACGCCTGGGGCGGTAGGCCGCCTGCTCAACTCCGCTGGTCAGCGTCAGATCAATGTAGTCATCCCCGGTGTCAAAGGTCCGGGCGCACCTGCACACAGAGAATTCGGCATCGCCACCAAGGCGCAAAAAGGAGATTTGCGGAGGCCTCGCGGGGAAGGGCAGGGCCATTGGCAGACAAAAATCCCATTCGGGGTGACAGCTTTCCGCAGCGCTTTTGCCAAGCCGAAAGGAGCGTCGCACAATCCCTGCTGAGGAGATGCCTCGCCCATGGGTCGACATGTCTTCCTCTCGGATGACAACTACAGCACTGCGCACAAGCCTCTCCAAAGCAACTCGCCCAGAGCCATGGGACCCACGCGCCTCCCTTTTCCCCGACAATCAATGGTTAATCATCCATCGACCACACCTGGTGCACGCCAGGCTGCCACCCGCGGAGGGCAGGTCGGCCGAATCGAATTCCGTCTCCTTGCAGATGGGGCATGCCAGGCGGGCGGACGCGGCGGGGCGAGCCTCTGAGACGGCGTCCGGGCGATCGGTAGCGAGCGGCGATGCGGCGCAGGTCCTCAATTGGGCGAGCGCCTGGGGGCGGGGGGAGGTGGCCGCAGGCTGGGACTGGATGCGGTGTTGGCCGGCCGACGGGCCGGGGGGTCGAGAGGGGGAGGCGGGGGCAGCAGCTGGGGATGCGCCTCGGGCGGCGCCGAGGGCGCGGCCCAGGTGGCCGCCGCGGAGCATCGCCAGCGCCGCGTGGCCCAAGGTTATGAGCCAGCGGGCGGGGCCCCAACGGAGGACGCGGCGACTTTTCTATGGCAGCAAGAGAAAAGATCATGGTGGCTTACGTTGCCGCAGTACTTTGGGAATAAGTCCCGGCTCCCGTATCGGTTCCCGGCTCCGTGTGTGTGTTCCGTACTGGGACCGTCCACCACCCTTGCGGTAATGGCGCATTTAGTAATGCCCTGGGCACCAGCCCCCGCAAACTCTTCGCGCCAGGCACGCCCAGAGACTCGGGTAGAACCAGACCAAGTAGAAGGATCGGGGAGGGCGAAGGTGGATTAGCCAAAGGAGCTGCGGCAAGGGGATTTGTGATTGGCGCTGTGGTTCCGCTGGGCCAGGCAGACGCCATGTACTGGATCCGCGCCCATTGAGTGTGTGGCCCACGAACCAGCTGTAAACCAACCTAATTGCCGACTGAAGTGTCAATTACTAAGTGTAATGAGTCTTGCACATTCTTTTGTTAGAACGGGGGCTGTATATGGCAGCTGTTGCATCGGCGTGTTCTGCCAGGGCTGGAGCACAACGAGGATGCAGAGACTCCTGGATGAGCCTCAGACCAAGCCATGATCTTCCTTTTACAGGTTTTGAAAATACTTTGTCCGCGATGATCAACAGCTGTACAGCTCTCCACCACTCGTGGTCAAACCTCCTCAGCGGTCGCACAGTCGCCACAAACACTGCCCCTCGCTGAACAACGTCAGCTACATTTGAGAGACTGGTACGCCAAAAACTTCCTATTCTGTTGATGAGTGTTTCGAGCCGACAGGAGCAACAGACACCCTTGACTGTTCCCCAGGTAGAAGATCAGAAAGAACGCTCGAGATACACATTCAGGCTCGGTCCTTGAAGGACACGCTTGAGGGTCTGCAGCTCAAGCGTTCCTCCAGCTCGCTGCCCAGCCACTGTCGGGAAAGCAGCGCTGCAGACATCCGCCACCCTCCCAGTGGTCCATCTCCGCCGCGATGGACTTTTCGAAAGGGCTAAGACATCAGGTATCTCGTGAACAACCGACAATCGGACGCCCGGGATACGTCTCTCTGTTTTCTGACTCACGACAACAACATTGCAACCCTGGAAACTAATCCCTTCTCGCAGCTCGCTACCTCGTCGAATCGCTCAGGCTGTCGCAGAAACGCAGCATACGACGACAGGCGCATAGCTATTATCTTCAACGTACTCGACCTCATCCCCATCCAGCCACCCGACCCCAAACGGTCTCTCGCGGCCAAGACGAGCTGTTTGACCCGTCTTCGACTTCAAAAACTCCTGGCTCTCTCCTCAGCAGGCGACCAGCAGACGATCGGGACACGTCTGGGTTATCGGTTCCTGAACAGCAGAGTTGAGAGCCTGTCGTCCCAGCGGTCCACACAGCTCGCCACCCCGGAACGTCAGCCATCCATCACCCGTCTCAGACCGTCCCCTGCGCAGCATATTCCACCGCCAGAGTTGAGGAGGCATCAGCGTCGCAGAATTCGCAACAGATCACATATTGCACGTATTACACTTGTGATTTGAAATTTGACAAACAGGAGTTCCATGCATCTCAATCCATGGACACCAAAAGTTCAAAACATCCAAAATCCATGCTGTTCAATTCACAGGCATCCCAAATCCACCGATAACTTTTGAATTCTTTTCGGACACACCAACTGGTGACACGAAATTGTGAAGTCTTGGCGATGTGCGTGAGAATGCCCTAACCAAGAGGTTGGGTGGAGCCGAAAACGGCGCCATTCAACTGTGCAATACTGCCACATCTGGACTCCGTTGCGCAAGAGCATCTCAAAGTGGCCAGACTACCATCTTAGAGGATGCATGGCTTCCATTCAGGTTCAGAATGCGGGGAAACACCGGGGCCCCGTTACTCACCAGCAGCGGGTGGCTTCACCTCCCCCCATCGTCGAAGTAGGTCTCATATCGTCCCTGCTCCCCCGTGGTGGCAGTGCCACCAGCGTGATCTCCAGGCACCACGTAGTACTGGTCATCCCCACCTTGCTCACCCTGCGCGGCTGCGTGACCAGCGTGATCTCCAGGCATGTTGTGGTACTGGTCGTCCGTCCTGTGTTTGGCGCCGTGGTGATCGGCGTAGCCTCCAGGCGCCCCCGGCTGTCCCGGCGTGCCAGGCGTCCCCGGTTGCCCCGGAGTCCCGGGTCTGCCCGGCTGGCCATCCGCGCCATCCCTGCCCGCCGTGCCGTCCCTGCCGTCCCGGCCTGGAGTGCCGTCCACCCCGTGCCAGCCGTCCTTGCCGTCTTCGCCCGGGATGCCCCGGGCGCCGGGCCGGCCAGCATCGCCGATGAGGCCCGGGGCCCCCACGGGTCCGGGGTCGCCGGGAGCGCCCTGGACGCCAGGGGCGCCGTCAGCTCCAGGCTGTCCGTCGGCGCCGTCCCTGCCAGGGTAGCCCAGCTGTCCGGGATTTCCGGGCGCTCCCGGCTGCCCTGCGCCGCCGGGAGCCCCCGCCGGACCCCTGGCACCGCGCTCTCCCATGGCGCCGGGAATGCCCGGGTTGCCTGGCGTGCCATCACGTCCAGCCGCTCCCGCTTCGCCCCTCGCTCCAGGCTGGCCGGGAACACCGTCCTGTCCGCGTGGTCCCTGGGGCCCCGGCTGGCCGCTGTGTCCTGGAGTGCCGGGGTCGCCTTTGTCGCCGTTCGCGCCCTGGGCTCCGGGAGTGCCGGGTGTGCCGGGTCGTCCATCGGGGCCGGGAGGCGCTTCCACTTGAACTGGAGCGGATGCCGGTGCATCTGAGGCACGATACACAGGACATCGGTCAGGAACGTCCATGCCCAGCAGACACACCCGTTCCTGCCAAGAGAAAGAAATGGAACTGCACGCGTGTGCGGTGCCGAGAGAAGCGGATTGGCCTCAACGCCGAAGAAAGCAGTCCAGACAGAAACTGCAGCTCCGCCACCGGCTCACGCGACGCCTGCTCCATGAACCGTCGAAATATTGGCCAGTCCCGCGACACTGGCACAAGTGGATGGCTGGGAATCCTGCCAAGGAGGCTGATGGGAGACCGATGGAGACTGCGGGCCCACTCACCGCATATGTCAAGTTGGCCTTCGAACAGCGCCTTCACTTTGGCTACAGCGGACTCGTGCGCCTTGACCTTCCAATAGCCGGTGTCCTCAGTCACCTCCATGCACAGGTCCTTGGCGGTGTAGCAGTCCAGCCTGATGTGGTCGTACCAGCCGCAGATGTGCTCCACATAGGCGCAGCACTCCTTGCTCTCCACCTCGGCGCACACGCACTTGTCCACCTCCAGGTACAGCAGCTTGGGCAGTGGGGGCGCCTGGCTGTAGCCTTTCTCGGAGTGGCCGTTGCCCTTGCGTGCATCGCCATGGGACGCCACGTGCGTCTTCTCATCGTAGGCGGTGGTCACGGTTTCGCGGTACGCCTTGCCGCGCACCCCGTGGTAGGTCTGGCTCGCGGCGCGGCCGTAGCCCTTGCTGTAGGCGTAGCGCGTCGAGCTCCTGCTTCACCACAGCCTACCGTCAGGCGGCAGTATCGCAAGTCACTCCAATTGGACCACCACAGGCAAGGACGGTCCCTAGTGGGTGACCACGCAACTCACACACAAACAGAGACTGCGGACCGTATCCACGGCGACTGCTCTCTCACACTCTGTACGACAAGCCACCCAGCCGCCAAGGTGCGTTCAAGAGGTCTACGCACCCTGCCACGCTGCACACCAGCACGGCGAGCAGAGCCAGCACCAGCCCTTTGCCCACGGTCGTGTTCCTGCAGTTCGCACAACGGGATTGTCAGGACGCGTTCCCCCCAATATTCATCCGCAGCGACATCCCAAGCCTAACGGCACGGCTTCATGGCGAATCAGCAGCGCTGTGGGTCACCGCGCCATGGAGTCACGCAGACCGCCTGCGCAAAATTCTGTGCGCTTGAACGCCTGTCAGCGACCAGCGCAGCTCCTCCTCCCCAACCGCTCGAGAAGCGCACTCGCGCAATCCGGGGTTCGTTTGCCCAGCACTGCTCCGCAGATTCGTAAATGCGGCAGATTCATCCTCCAGACAACAAACCGCTCGCCACCCCCGAGAAATGCGCAGGCGATGGAAGGCGCTGCGCTCCCTAACGGATGGTGCTGCCGCCCGAACGGTGAGCGAGGAGGACAGTGCAAGGCAGCAATCGCAGACAGCACCCCAGGAAAGAGCAAAGTTGATTGAAGATTTCAGTCCCGACCCCTGGTCCGCCGGCCCTGCGACATGCCACGCGCCGATGCGGGACCGCGTGCTCTTGGCCACGCCGAGCTCGCCAGCGCAGCTGCTCCCTTTCCCAGCCCAATCGCTAGCGAACCAATCCTCACTGCAAGGCGGCGCATCGGGAATTCCCCATCTTGCTCGACGCACGACAGCACCGCGCTTGCTCTGCCACTGTCTCAAGCGCTCGGTGGCTGGGCCGAGTGCAGTTGGTCTCAGACTCGCTCGGAGACTCGCTGGCCGTTCAGAACTGCAAGGTATGGAGCAGGTCAGCTATAAATACCCCGGCGTCAACATTCAACAGTCAACAGCGGTCAGCGTCCAGGGTTGGTTTGTCCAAGAGCGGTGAACGGCCGTCCAAGCAACCAAGCTCACCGCCGGATCCACGCCGGAATCAAGTGGATCAGGGCAGCGCGAACGAATGGCGAAGAAATGGACGGATTGACAGAACTTGCTCCAAGAGCATCATCATCATGTTGCTCCAAGAGCAACGCAGTGTGCGGACAAATGAGTATCATCATAACGGTGAAAGAAATGGAGGCGCGGACGCTGACACGTCGGAGTACGAGGTTTCTGTGGACCACCCGCTGCTTCGCAACTGGGGGAGCGGTTCCCGCCGCGCCGCCAGCGAGTGCTGCCAGCGTGGCTCTAGCTGTCAGGTTCTTCGGACGGCCGTCCACCACCCTTGGGTGGACCGTCCCTCAAATTGTTCTCTTGGTGTTAGGCTGTGAAGAGAGGCACAGTAATACTGTAGTAAGAAAACATTCAGTTCTAAGGCCATGACAAATGGTTGTTTTTTAGTATCTACTTCAAGTAGAAGTAGAAGTACAATCATAGCTTCGTCTATGCTATCTTCGAGGTTGTTGCTTTAGCTGACTAATACTTCTAAGATTTTAATCAGTGCTTCAGTATTTGAGCATTTCATATTGGCATATTCGCATAAGAACAACCTATTTTCTGCACATGATGCTTTCGTGAACTTTGGCTCCAATACTTCCCTGCAGCATTGTACATTTCCTGAGCTCTTCAGTATTGATTCCGTCTTTCTAAACCAGAAGAAACTCCTATTCACACAAAACGTTGGTTGGTATATCCGTGGGTCTGCACATCATGATGCAGTCACACATAATTATCTACATACATATGATCATGTGCATCGTATTTCCAGTACTGCAGAGTGTCCCATTTACGTTCTTGAAACGCTGAAGCCCAGCTCATGCCGAAAAACTGACTGGTTTATGTTATGATATCATCCTGTCACTGGCCATCGGCAGATGTGATTACGTCTGCAGATTCAACCCTATTGTTATAACAGTATAATTGAATTGTACTTCTGTCATGTCGCTGCCTTATTTAGCGCGTGGCACATTACCGACAGCTGCCACCCACTGTGTACAGCAGGTATGACAGACATCCAAGTCAAGAATGCTATTAAATGGACCGAGCCGGAGGATACTTGGGACCGGATGTTTGGAAAACCAGAGAATTGAAATACACAGAGGATTAACGAATGCATGGCATGATATATATGTCATTTGTCTTGCGATGGATCCCCTTTCGACATGTTGACTGCTGTTTCTATGCGTCTTTGTCAACCGCGCTTGCGTTCTGTGGTGCATTTGACAATCTTACAAGTAAACTTGAGCTCATTGCACATCGACCCTGGAAACGGCGGGTTTCACAGTCTATCGATGGGTTTTGAAGGTTTGTGACCATGCAAACCCATATGGCGCAGAGCTGCGTGTCAGTAGGCAACATGTTCATCATGCATTTTCATACAACAATTCATGTATGCAACCATGTTGGGAATGAATCCTTAGCGATTGCAGCTCTCATCATCAAATTGCCTCTTGGTCGTGTGGGGTGGGGTGTAAGTGTGTGTAGGGTGGGGTGGGGTGGGGTGGGGCTAGCATGCAAGTTGCATGTTAAATATTACCTTTACGTAATACTTGAAACTGCCAACCGGTGCTTTTCCCAGTGAGTCGCTTCCAGAGAACCACAATCGAAGATAACATTTTTCTCCACTACTTCTGGGCATTATGCGCAAACCTATTCGACTCATGAGCGCCAGAGCCTGGCCTTATCTTTATGGCCAGCCTGCCAGTGTTGCCAAACGCCCGAACCATTTGTCGTCAGGCTTGGTATTTAAGCCTTAAGCACAAATCGTATTTATACTTTTTGCGCGCAAAAATAATTTTCATGTTTGTACCCACAAAAAATGCGTAAAAATGCGTAAAGAAAACGTAAATACTGCCCCGCGTACATAAGTACAGTACATATTGGCTCAGGGAGTCCGGGGAGCGGCAGGCAGGTGCGCTGGAATGGGCAGAAAAAGAGTTTTTGTTCCATGCCGTCGTTGCCCTTGTCAAGGGTGAAGTGGACACTGTGTTGGAGGTGCTGGAGATGGCGGAGGACTGATAATTGTACGCGACTTTGATCGTGTAACATGGTTGTCCCTACCAGCAGCAAATCCAAAAATAGCCTCAAAAATACCCCCTTTTGCTAGTTCACGTTTTTGCACGTAACAATGTAAGCCCAAACGTAAACGTAAAAGTAAAGCAAAAACCAAGCCTGCTTGTCACGCAACACTATCGCCACTCCCCGGACAGCGCAAAGCCAGGTTTATTATTACGGCTCGTTGTGGCGCCCAGCTTACATGATGAGCGCCTGCGACACAACGGTTCCCCCCCCCCCGGCGAGGGCAACGACAGCGCGGAACAAAAGTCCGTTTTCTGCCCATTCAAGTTCGTCTGGCTGATACTCCGCGGACTTCCTGAGTCTGTGTGTACTGCCTTTAAGTACGCGTGAAGGTATTTACGTTGCATTTTGGCATTTTTATGGGGAAAAACGTAAATGTGTTCAGCTTCTATGGGATAAAAAACAAGCCTGAGGAAAGCCGAGAACGAAACTACTGTCACGACTGCAACGGGGAACTAGCGCTCCGATCATTGGTGCTTCGCTTGCGATCACGATTCTACAGAATTGTTTTCCTGCAGGTCTCGATTCGACAAGGGGCGCTAGCGCGGGTGATGGTGAGGACTTTTTGCGGTACACCATCCATTGACAAAAGTGGGTTGTACTTGAAGGTTACATGCGCACAAAACAGCCTCCTACACTAGCAAAAAAAGGGCCAAATAACACGTGTTCAAACGTGTACAAAGTTTGCGGGTTTGTATTACTTTTGTGTTCTTAGCGTGCAGAACTTTGATGAAATGTGTTTTATGTGTGTTCGCAAAAGTGTTATTTGGCCCTTTTTTTTCTAGTGCTATCTGGTGAACGCTGCAGGGCGCTGGCCAGGCCCCTCCTGGAGGAGCTGAGCGCTGTCAGTTGCGTTGCACGATGTGATGTAGATGTGTCATCTAAGACTCTGTGAGACAGCATTTGAAAACAGATGTCAGTGATCACCAAATGCGTAAATTTAGATTACCATGCACATCGAAAGAGCGGTGCAAGGAAAATGCTTAGTGATAATGCTGAAAGATTAAAGTTGTCGGTTGCGTCAGGGGCCAGTTTTAAGCTTCAAATGCACAGAAAATTTAATTAGGCAAAATTCATCCCCCGCTGCGAACACCTCCACAGAATATTCCGTCCGGGAACGCCAAAACGACCATATGTGTGGACTCTCCACAGTGGAGAGCCTGAACGGAATGCCGCCCTTCCTCTTGTCCTTGGGCGCCGTTTCTTTCACTCAACGTCAGGAGACTGATCACAAGCGCCACTCTCACAGTCATGACCTTCGGCGACACGCAAGACCCGTCATGATGATGGCTCACAATCCGTAAATTCATCGCTTCTCTGCACACCTCCACAGCTCCACCGCTGCCCCTCCCCGTTGGACACCGCGGTGTCCAATGGGGAGGGGCAGCGGTGGAGCTGTGGATGCTTTCCGCGGCCTCAATCGCGGCCGCGAATGTGCGTCATCCGCAGCCCAATGCCACCGCCACGTCAGACACAGGTACAAGTGCCGCCGCCAGTTTCTGTCAGTTGTTGGCGACGCCCACCCCCCAGGCACTGGCCGAGCGGGCGTCACTGCGGCCCAGGGACAGGACGCCGCGGCCCCCAACCCAACCCACTCGCGCCTTTGCCTCCCTTAACCTCTTGGCCTCCCCCTCAACCCCTCCACCGCCAATCGACTGCCGCCAGGTTACGATCCCGCCGAAGAGGAAAATCGAGGTGCACCGGCGCAGAGCCCAGGCCGCGATCGACCCCGGAGACATCCCTCCCGCATCCCGTGGCAGGATCAGCCCAGGCCACTTGTGAGTCGGGGAGGTATCCACGTGGAATCCCGAAGATGCAGCAGCCCAGGCCGGGGAGCATAAACACAGGCCAGCCGGCCGTGGCGGGCTCCAACCAGAACCTGGGGCACCTTCCCATCCCACCCCCCGCCAGCAAGGACGCCCGGCGGCGCACCCGCGTGCGCAGCGCGTGGATCATCTTCCTCTACCACTGCCCGAGCTGCCGAGGTCCCGTGGGATGCCCGTACGGTCCGGGACGCGCGGTGGGCAAGGCACTGTGGGCGCACATACTGTGGTGCACGCGGCCGGTGTGCGGATACAGGAACTGCTTGCGGGCGCGGGGCCTGCTGTGGCACTTCTGGACGTGCGGGGACGCGTGGTGCCCGGTGTGCGTGCCGGTGAGGTCGCACCTGCTGGCGCAGGCCGGCTGAGCGATGGCAGCAGGAAGAAATGCTGCGAAACGAAATGGGTGCAGAACACATGTTGCAAAACGAACTCGTGAAAAAGACCTGTTGCAAAGAGGAAGAGAACCAGGTCGCACAGAAGGGCACCCCCTCCAGAGAAGGTGTGCGCCGGACACTTTCAAGGGTGGTGGTGGAAGAGTTTGGGGGGTTTATTTGGCTTCAGTGACTACCATGTCGTGCAGACGGCACCCCTACCAAGCACGTGTGTTGGAGGCTCCTTTGAAGGGGCTGGGGCGGGGATGTGAGGGCCGGAGGATTCTGGCGAGCTTCGCGCCAGAAACTGGCGCTGCTGGTGCTGGAGGCCGGGGCAGGGATCCAGGGGGGAGCGGCGATGCTGTTGGATTGATTGGACTGGGATGGCGAAAGAGGTTCACTTCGGAGCTAGTGTTTCTGAATATCCTGTTTCGCTGTCATCTGTCGGGCCTGGTTGGGCCGCTGCTGTCTCGCGGCCTCACGGTGCCGTCGTCTCCCCATCGCTCCTTTTGGCAGGGCCGAAGCATTGACCCGTTCTGGCGTGCGGCTGGTGCGTTGGAAGGAAGGCAGCATCCTCGCTATATGGAAAGCCGTGATGGACTGCAACCTGTCAACACATTCGCCCCCTGGAAATCCGGAAGTGCAGGATCCCGTCCGAAGGGACTGAAGCAGATTGGTGCTGCACTTTTCGAGCCTCTGAAATCCACCTTTCGTGTGTGCACTGGCGGAGAGAGTCTGGGATGCGGAGCCCTCATGTCCCAACTAGGGACATTTAAATGTCCTGAGTTTCAACATCAAGACTCTGCATCCAAGGATCCCTTACCAAAGAGTGTTCTGTCGCCTCCTGTCCAGCTGAATCTTTTCGATCAGATAGACAATAACAATGGGAAAATCCGAAAACCTGTGCAAACTGGCAAATCACACATATCCACTGGGATGCCAGAAGACATTCTAAATTTGGAATTAGTATAAGAATACATGTAATATAATTGAATAGGATATTTGATATTTATGTCGAATACTGCTGGGATGCTGATAGAAAACATCATATGTTTACGATTGTCCATTGCTCACATCTCAACATTGCCTGCATTGCCTTTGTAGAGCCAAACAGCACTCTTGAAGGCCACAGCAGGTGCATATCATTCTATTGTGACAGCAATGGCGTTGTATCGTTGCATTGGTGGCGGTGAAGCTATGCTAGATAGCGATGGGTGGCAGCGCCGTAGTAAAGGTGCACCAGCTGCTTCCCCACGACCTAGCCGCAGAGATTCAATCGTGCTTCACTTCACTACCACTGTTCCATTTTGCAACCGTCGTTGATAGCTGGCTGGAATTCGGTCATGCCCAATGTGCTTGGCTTCTAGGAGCTTGGAGCGCGTGCCCACGAACCCAAAGACCCAACACTGATCCTACACTGCGGCCAGGAGATAACACAGTCTGTGGCCAAGACAAGCGGCAAGCTTGCCAGGGACACCTTCCGGGCTGTCATATTTAATTCGGGCACATCAGGCGCAAATTGTAGTAAATGCCGAAGTTGGGTTCCATCCGACCCTCCGGCGTTGACACTCATCAAATAATTGGCAGGCAAGTGAAAACCAGACAATTATGCCAGGCAAGCTGCTGAAAGCAGTGTAACAGTCAAGCTCGGACAGTCCAGCACGATCAATATATGTCAGCCCATTGCTGATCAACGTATTTTGGTTTTGGGTTTTGTGGCACCCAAACAATGCGGCCGATGGAGCGGCCTGCATGTAAGCTCTGCAGCTTTCAGCAAAATGCTTGCAGCGCCAAGTGGTACCCTGTTGCGAGCCACTTGTGACCATGTGGCCGATCTGTCAAGAGTCATGTTTTGCCGCTGCCATTTTGACGTGAACACAGGAATTGCGTTATCCTCTTTTTAATTTGCATCGATGTGAAGCCACCGATTTCAGAGTTCAGGCGTCCATCCTAGCAGAATGCGTCAGGTCTTTTGCTGCCTTGCAAGATGGGACAGGGAGATGCACGGTGACTCATGTCCAGCGTGTCTATTTGTGCTGCAGCACAAAGCCGCCCCACATTGAGTCACATGAGGTGGACCCACATACGTACATAATCTCTCCTACGCATGTTTGCAAAGCTGCATCTGTGAAAAACGACACCAAGACAAGCGCTAGGAAAAAATGGTTAAATAACACGTGTTCAACATGTACGAAGTTTGCGGTTCTGTGCTATTTTCGTGTATTTATCATGCGCAACACTAATGAAATGCATATATACGTGTTCGCAAAAAGTGCCATGTGGTTTGCTTTTGCTATTTAAGGTTAGGAAGTACTATTTGATTCCACAACAAAATGTTTCAACACTCAAATACACGATTTGATCCCAATTTACCACAATGGGAGCACATTGGTAATTTCTGTCAGATGGGCGACATGTTTCCATTGATAAAATATTGATGACGCTAGCCTAATGCAGTTTACGAAGATGTATTTGATAAAGAAGCATCGATACTATCACGTACAAGTCACGGATCACTTCTTACATTCATTAAAATTTAACGGTTAAACCACCAGCATCTCAACCGAACTTTGGCAGTATCATACGAACTTCTTCTTCCGAGCCCAAAATCGTCCGTTGATGTCCCAAACCAACTTCTGTTCATTTTTAATGGCCTTGAATGGTCAGCCTATAGTTTGCCATGTCCAAGATGCTCGAAAGTCCCCATTGGCAGCCTGAGCTAATTAAATGAATCTCAAAATTACCAATTCACCAGTTACTGGAAGCAAACAGAAACGACACTGAGGAGCTCTAAAATCCGAAATGCTACGCTCTCAGTTTGGATCCTCTCCTCTTCAGCCTTAAATTTATTCTCTGCATGATTTGTCTTCGCAGCGCCAGCTCTTGCGCCAACGCCCTCAACCCACGGGACAGGGCACCCAAACCTTTAGACGGAGACCTGAGGAAATGCATGATACAGCCTCAACGAAAGCATCCTCAGCACTGATTAGCGATGTACCGAATGTGGACACCCCCGCCATTTTCACCGGGACAATATTTGTTTTTGACATTTATTCAGACTTCATTCCACACAGTAGATTTATTTAGTTACCAAACTAAGACATTTGTATCTGACGTTTGCAGTGTTTCCAATGCGCCGACGTTGTTTGCCTGCACAACAGTAGTTCTTCGAGTCATTATTGCGTCTAGACAGTGTCCACGTGAATTGAGAAAATTTCATTTATAAACTGCTACCCGTCATCTCCTTGTATGTTTAGTTGTGTTATATATCCCGCATGATACAAATACACAATATAAGATGTCAGAACATTATGCTTCACGATAGTGTGTCCAAATCTGACTAGCCACTGCCCGTCTCCACCGCCTTGCGCTTCGTTTCACGTACACAATGTGTCACGACACGTGCAACAAGTGGAATATTCAGAGCAACCATGTAAGAAATTACGCTCCTGGTGCCCACAAGGCTATGCACTTGAGCTGGTTGAGAAAATGGCACGATTTTTCGCAACATTTCTCCGGCAGGGTCTTCCCTGAATACCTATAAGCATTCACCTTTCATGAATGCTTGTACGTTGGGATTCGCTGTCGGACACTGTAAGAAAGCTCTGGAGGATATCGCGGCATTTTGGCAGCATGCATGTGCACACATATGTGCAGGCGGTTGCCAAGCAAAAGGCCTAAAATTATCCGTCTCAAGAGCTTCTTTTCTTGTATCACCGTGGAGGATGTTCCACTTCTCCGTTCTCGGGCATCTCCGGACGCACGGACCCCTAATTTTACAACCAAACATTTGACATGAATCCTGATGGGGCTCCATCTCAACTTGGTGAGCTATCTTTGGTGCCAAAATGATTCTTGTATTGGAAGAAAACGTGCCCAGTGCGTACATGACACTCTATTTTACTCAATTTTGTGTATTTCCAATTTTGCAAAGTCGCGATTGTGTTGTGCCAGCGCTACCGGCGCATTTTTTCGTCCATCTGCGCGTTCAATATGTATTGTTGTTAAATTGGAGCCACGCAAATGATCCCTGTTTTAGAGCATGGCACATAGATAGTGCTCAATACCTATCCATGAACTTAAGCAAAAAATAAAAGATCCAATATCACCGACCTAAGGTCAGCTAACTGCCCAAAATCTCTCCTGTGCTTCTCTCAGAATTTTGCATCTACAGGTGAAATGAATAAATTCGCGTTCTGGCGGTTATATCTTTCTGAATTCCGCTGCCGTAGCTGCAATGGGATGCGTCGAGCACAATCAAACGACTTTTAGCATTGCAGTGCGAGAACATTATTTGCTTCTCTGCCCGCTCCATCACTGGCGGGAATTCTTCTTTCAACGCAATATGATCGACAAACGCTTCTCGATGATTATGACTTGATGGATTCTGGACCGATTTGTGCCATTCATATGATTTTATTGTAATAATCATGGACAACATTATGCTCGGGCAAATGTAGAAGATGACGACGGCCTCCTTGCCTTGCTATATGAAATTTCATGATAATGGTGATGAGGAGGAGACAACAAGCGCTTGGGGTTCATGTTATCTACTGGTGCCGCCAGTTGACCTGAGTAGTGGCTTAGCTCAAGTGACGACCAAGTCGATAAAATGGGGAGATAATCGTCCATAATAAACGCCGTTATGTGCACCTTCAAGATGCGCAGCGCCTGAGCTCCGATCCGTTAGATTGGAACTCTGGCCCCGTGCCCCTTCTTGATGGAAGGAAAAGGTATTCCCATCATGAGGGGAGCAGTGATCACTGCTCTGATTCTGATCGGGCATCGACACAGGGATTGGCTCCCAAAAAGGGGTGGGATGGTGGGTTGGTGGGTGGGGGGTGGGGGTGGGGAGGATGTGGTCTTGAAATAAATTTACAGTAGCGCACCGCCAATGTCGCTGAACAATCGCGACGTATATCCGCAGCTCATATACCAGATGACGTAATAGGAGCAATGGATAGCTAAGCTCTAAATGGGGCGATGTTTGCTATCACAGGTCCCACTTCTTCCTGCTTACCCCGTTGCTCCTCGAGCTATGGCAACACTGTTCTTCTTTTGAGCTTCCTAGCCGAGGACAACTTCGCGATGATTTTTCCAGGAGCTCTTCACTTGAAGCCTTTGGTGATCCTTTAAACAATGGAACTTGTTGCGGATGTGTGAAACAGTAAATGAAACTATGGCAGCGCTGTTCGGAATAAAAAGGGAAAGATCTATTCCATAGTGTGGAATCCGCAATCAGTGGAAGGAAAACCTTGTCCAACAGAAACACTTGTCAAGTTAGCCTACTAGTTCCTTTGTTGGAGATTTCGCCTGGTCTACAATCCAAGGCGCTAAGCTCCACCTCGTTATTTTCATTGTCTCCATTTCATGTTGATATTTTTCTATTGATATAGCATTCCTGTTACATCGCAATATTTCTTCCATGGAATGGTGCTGAATTAGTACAACATCAATATAGTTGCAGTAAAGCAATGTGCAACGATGAACTAAATGTTTGTTACTTTGAAAACCATACTATGTTCGGTTGGACATGCATCATCTGCAATTTGGGCAAGACTTCTCTCAATTCGGACTAGGTCGATTTTCCATACGAGTGGGCTATCTCGATCTCAAGTTTTTTTCTCAAGTGAACCAAGTGGAACATTTCCATGTCAAATATACGTGGTATTTCTTGCCAGTGACATGTATAGCTGGTGCCGACAGGCCCGGAGCCAATATACTACCAATGCACCAATACATCACTAATAATGCATTTGTAGATGGCTTTGTATTGGTTAATCACAAGAGCGTTTCCGCTTATAAACGGAAATTATTGCTTATAAGTTCTGTGACCAGGCACTTTTGCCACCATGGCGCCAACCATGTCTACAGTTTAAGTTGGAACAGCCGCGAATTCAAATTGTTCCAATTCTTGCAGACTTAGATTCCGGCGCCATTCCCACTCATTTCGCCCTCTTGAAAAAAAAATGCATCCATTCATCCGCGGCCAATTAATCAGCACATATCATCAAATCAGTTGCGGTGCAGTGCTGCTACCTGTGGCCCACCCTGTTGAGAGTCCGCTGAAAGAAGCTGAAGACAGTGGTCTCCAAGACGCCCCACTTTTTGTCAGCACGCCCTTGGTTGTCAGATGGCGGATGTGCCGATTGTAGCCGACGTTTCCTGGAATTTGGTCGATCCTTGGTGAGCAAGCACGTTGTGTGTTTCAGTCACGGTCATCTGATGATCACGAAAGAAACGTGGTTCGAATGCTATACATGGAATTCCGCGAATTGTCAGTCTTTTGCCATACACCAGTTCTGGGCGCATTTTTTAGCTTTACTTGTTTCAGTCGTGCGAACAGTGTTGAGAGGCATGCAAATTCGCATGACAGAGCGCGAAAGCAGAAGTACATGTAATGTACCTGTACGTGACATTGGTGAAAATATGTTGTGCGTGGAAGAATTCCATGACAGTGAAATGTGCTTTGGACAGGATCGCTGGCTCGCAGTTTATCAGCTAACTGTGGCTTGATCAGCCATTCCAGCATCCGATTCGGGAAATTGCTATCAAAAATGTAAGTAATATTTTGAACGTTCTGAATTTGGAGTAACTGATGGCCTCCTCACATCAGTACAAAACTTGGAAGATGCGAACTTTCCTACGTTGTCGCGCAACATCATTGCTGATGGTTAGTAGGAATTGATGTCCGAAGTTTGTGACAATTGGGGAGATTCCCCGGTAAAAATTGCAGCATGGAAGAATAAGCACATTGACTCCGATCTAAACTCAAGTCGGCTTATCGAAACTTCGAATATTTATACTTCTCGCCAGGCTTGTTTTTTACGTTTACGCTTATGTTTTTGCTTTTACGTTTTTACGCGTAAAAATGTAAATTTGCAAAAGATTCTATTTTTACGGCCATTTTTACGTTTTTACGGGCTCCTGGCGCACAAAGGTTACACGACAAAAGTTGCGTACAATGATCAGTCCTCCGCCATATCCAGCGCCCGCAACACAATGTCCACCTCGCCCTTGGAAAGGGCGATAATGGCGTTCAACAAAAACTCGTCTTCTGCCTCTTCCAAAGCGTATGGCTGCCACTCTCCGGGCTCTGTAAATTTGTATGTACTGTCCTTATGTACACCAGGCAGTTTTTACGTTGTATTTACGTATTTTTACGCATTTTTACGTGTAAAAACCGAAAAAATATTTTTACGCGTAAAAACGTAAATACGGTCTGTTTTTACGGCGTAAAAACCAAGCCTGCTTCTTGCTCAGTGTGTCGTACTTTGTTTGGCATTTCTGCAAACGACGCGAGGTCCGACCCTTTCTTCAGATCCTTAGAAAAGCAGAACGATGCTGTTGGGGAGAAATCCAGAATGGAACAAACGTTGCAATAAACAGTGGCGCCACTATATCCGACGGGTCTGACTGCTCTTGGGTTGGGGTGCGCTTTCTCTTAGTGGCGAGCCCTGGTGGGCGGCAAAACTATTGTTTCCTTCCAAGCCGCGGTGAGACTCATGGAAAAGCCACAACTGTGTGGCGTTTGCTTGTGCAAACGCTTGAAGAATCCTCGTCTTGTCGATCCGTGCACGCGGGGCAAGGGAGGGTGGCTTCTTGGTCGTTCCCATTCACAAGTCTGCCTATGGCTCATATCTGGCCGGTCCTGTCCAGCAGCGGCAGTTGCGCTATACCATCACCACGGGGTCCTATCGATCACTCCCATCGCCAGTCTGCCTGCATCGCCGCGGACTGCATGCTTCCCGCCCCATGCTTGAGAACCAATCCTGTCAATCGCCATCGCTGTTCCAACCCGTCGCCTGCACCTCAACAGAGACCAAAATTTTGGTTTAAACCAGGTGACCTTTGCGCCGCCAGGTCCGCCCAGCCTCTTTCCCACGAGCTGTGCACAGTTGATCATTGCTGCTGCTGCCGCCACTTGTTATTCGCCCCAATGCCGCCTAGCGCCGCAGCTTCCTGGCGCCATCCGGCGTCAGTGTTTCGGCGCGAACAAAAGGAACGCGCGTCTTCGTGGGGCTGCACAGGGCCACACAGCATCCGCGTCTGCTCC
Source organism: Ostreobium quekettii (assembly GCA_905146915.1). Taxonomy (NCBI): domain Eukaryota; kingdom Viridiplantae; phylum Chlorophyta; class Ulvophyceae; order Bryopsidales; family Ostreobiaceae; genus Ostreobium; species Ostreobium quekettii. The sequence continues at coordinate 28,761 of CAJHUC010001811.1, forward strand.
GACGCCGGGTGCTATGCGGAGTGCCAGAATTTGGGCGAGTTGTTTCACCACTGTGCGGGAGAATATGCACCTCGCACAGCGACGTAAAATCTTCGAAAAGCGGAAGGCTACATATAGTACGGTGAGAAGAAATGCTGAATACCTTATACATATTGATATGTGGACATGCACTACAGTGCGGGATATCCAGCCGTATTCAGTTCTTCATGCTGCTGGTGCTTTTTTTCAAAATATGCCCTTACGCTGTAGTTACACATGCGCTACACAATGTCAATGCGCGGCACGCAGCAATTTAACACAATGCAGGTGAATAAACAAAGTGATCGACTTTCTACCGGGTCTGGCGGATGCTTCCTTGCCTCGATATAGGACATTCTTGGTTTAGAACATTGTAGGGTCTTTGACCGATGAGTGCATTTCTACCTGAAACCTCCACCCAATACGCCGTGGCAGCTGAAGCTGGGAAGGTTACGTAAGGGTTGAATGTGGTTGGAAAGTCCAAACTCGTGGAAGCCAGTCATGTCTTGGAATGCGTCACTTTCCAAGTGGAGAAGAGTCAGATTTCCATGTCGACAAGAGATTCAGCAATGTGTCTTCGAAAACGCAGGGTACCCCTTTCATTCATTGCGTTCACTGGTAAGATGACATAGTGTTCCCCCGATCAGGGAACTGACAGACTGTCCCACTGGTCAGTACCCAATAGGGTGCTGGCAGCTGTATCCTCGTCTTGGTATATCATATTTCTTCATTTCCTAATTTCTTGGCCACCTCCATGCGTAGCTATGGTAATTATCATGATGCCGATTCCCTGATTTCTTGATTGACTCATTGATTGATGGCTGCAGAACGGACATCTGCATTCACATCCTATTCTGCAATTTTCAACCTATTTAGTTTGAGTACGTTAATGTGGCCCTAAGGACGAGCGACGCTTTCCCTTTCAGCCAAACGATGAACATTACATATTTAGGAAATAAGTACACGTCAGATCCTGGACAATTCATGGACACTGCTTTGCTTGGGCGAAATAGAGAGCTGATTGCTGCCTCCTCGCCTTGATATGTAAGTGTTCTGATAACGATGACGATGAAAAGTTTCATGATACCTAGGTCATGCGGCAATACAATCCACCATCCATTCTTCGTAAGAGTTTACACGTGACGATAGGTCGAAGGGCGCTACTTTGCAAGATGGCAGCCCGGGGCAGGTCACCTGCCACAGGTGCACACAGTGATCTGGCAGCGCATCGGCAAGCTCTTGATTGTCTTCTGTGCAAGCTGCCATCATCAACATGAAATTCTGCGCGTGCTGTCGCAGGCACTGCAGCGAAAGAGAACGTGTGCATTCAATGCTCTGCATTGCTCACAGGACCGTGCTGACATATTCAGCTCACACGGCGTGAGAATTCTAGAATGCGCATCGAGATGGCTGGCGTCGTTTCTTTCCAACCATCAGGGAAAGGAACGCAGCGACATCACCGAAAGGCAGTTCGCACAGCGTGTGGACTGCTCGCTACTCTCAGTTTGCCAGATGGCCATGCGCTGCTGTAACTAGAACTGATGGAGTATTATTAACAACTGAACATTCAGTTCGTTCAGTTCGTTCATGCATTAATCCATGAAAGGGTGATGAAGCACTAGGAATTGCAATAAAGACGTTGATGAACGGACCGAATATAAAGGACAGAACGCCTGTTGTCCTTGTGCCTCGGCTGTAAGCCGTTGGCGTGGACTTGAGCGTACGATTTCCGTTCAGGGATCGCCACCCCTAGAACCTGCCTACCTTCGTCAGCGTAACGTTGCACATCGTTCAGCATTAATTTTGCAGCCGTATAGCATGGCACACCACCTTATAGATACCGTATATACCAGCACAGAGGCACCAGAAGGGGGCCTTTTCATAGTTGCCCCGACGGGCAGCCCAGTGGACTTCATGCGAACACGTGTCAACAGCGTACTTGGTGAATCAGTTGGTGGCGATTGGCCAGTCGAGCAAGGCAAGGGTGCCAAGCTGGACCTAGAGGTGGTGCGGCAACATTCACAACGCCCCTCGTGACCAAAAGCGACATGTGGCAGATGTAGCCATTGTGGAGCCAAGCCTTAGCATATCCTGAAGACCTCCCAAGCCATGGTACCAGAGTACTGGTCCACTGCGCCAGTGAGAAGCCGTCAGGGATTGCAGCTCGAAGCCAGTGGGAGACACTAGTTGGAATGAATGGAGTTGAGATTTCCATTTACAGCGTGCTAGCCAACACCGGTTATTTCGCCACATGGCCCCAAAGAATACATGTCCATTGTTTGTCTGCGTATATGCCAGTATGCGCGAACTGCCACTTGCCTCTGCATTGAGGCCTTTGCACTAGTGAGATTGAGGGCCAACTGTGCAGCAGGCATCGTAGGGTACTGCACACCGGGTAAAAATGTATCCAAACAACGCTGTGATCACTTTATGCATTTGTGGGCTGACAGCCAACTTGTGAGTGAAGAAAGAACCAGGATATAAACCAGTGTTTGGCAGATACAACCCCGCATTGTTTGGGACCCTACATCGGCTTCTGCTGGAAAAGGGTCTCGTTGTGCTTTACGATTCGCAGGGGAGATCCTTGCTTCAATCAGCATGTAATACAGTGGAATTAGAAAAAAAAAGCCCGGCATTGGGGGTGTGCTGTGACAGCGCTGTTCTCGTGAGCAGTCAGCATTGTGTAGCCTCTAGGTAAGGTGCAAACGCTTCAAGCGATGTTGGATGCGCAGCTGGCCAACAGTTATTGGCGGCCGTCACAGAATCTCTAAGTTTGTACAAGGCAGCCAGGGTTGCGCCCTCTGGAAGCTAGCAGCATCCCACTTTGGTTCTGGGGTCCTCAGCGCAGACAACATGTTTTGCGCAAGAATGCATGCATTTTGAGTGCAGTTAATGTGCACAAGAGGGGCCGTCCTCCACGTGCACCAATGCCACAGGCACTCAAATATACTCTGAGCCTCTGGGCAGGCCATGAATCAATGTCATTCTGTTACATGAAAGGAAACAGCGGCAAGATGGCTCCAAACTCGACCAGTCAGCGCAGCCTCCTGGCCTCTCGCTCCGATTCCAACAGCGTGAGAATGTCACCTGCAGGGAGCAAACGTTTCTCGTCAGATCTTCAAATGTATTGATCATTTAACTGAACGTGCAGGTGTGGTCAAGAATGAGATGGACACAAGGACACTCTGTGAGAAGACCAAATCCCAAAGCTTGTTGGTTGCGAGCCATGGCTGACTGACGGTGTGACTTCCTACAAACAGGCAGCCAGATACAGTTCCAAATACTTGCTCACAAGCTGTTGAGCAAAACCAGCAGCTTTCCAAAGATGTGCAAGTTTAACGACCCAGCACATGGACACTGTGCACTTCACTCGAGTCGGCTGAGTCTCGAGCACTGCTGTTGCTCCAGTTGCTGGAGCAGGGATCAGCATCCTCATAGGAGGTACCAACCAGCCTGACCAGTGAAACGCAGGCTGGGGCTGCATGAATGCATCAAGGCACTGGGACAGTCAGTCGATGTTATTGGCAGCCTTTGTGAGCTTTTGAAGCGCACCTTCCCGGACAGGCCCCTTCACATTTCTCATGATGTGACGATTTTTCTCAGACTCGTCCAACAAGCGAACGCGAACCTGTGTCACCTGCAAGCAAGCAACAAGATGCTCAACACAAGCGCACAGCCCTTAACAATCTGGGCAGTTTTCCAGAGTTACAAAATAACACACCTGGCAACGTGTTTCAATTGGCATGAGACCTGTGAATTGTTGTGTAGTGCTACCACAATCAGTACGAATTCTGCCAGTCCGCTGGAAGAAGGGTAAGGGGCAAGGATGTGCCAGACTTGACATACTGTCAGGCAAACCTTCCCTCTGCTGCTGCGAGGCGTGTGCTTCTGTTTGGTGCCCTTTCTAAACGTCCCTCAGAAGCAGGCGAGCTAAACAGACAACAGTACCAATTTCCCTGTTCCCATTCAGCAAGGGATATGCACGAAAGGAGCATCTGCTCCCTTGCAGTTGACTGTATGATGCACTGCACATTGCAACATAATATATGAGATACTGAACATGGGACTAGTGGGATGCAACACCCTTGTTGCAGGCCAGCATTCCGCAGGTGGACCACGTCCTCAAAGCCACCCACCTGTCCGCGTGACCCTGTCCTACCGACCACCTTCACGACGAAAGCCTTCTTCTCTGGTTGATCCTGTCCAGCCAGCATCCAGCGACAGTTAAATCGGGTCACAGCCCAAACAAATTGCGACAACGATAGAGTTGGAACGACGCATGCCGCCTTGCTAGAATTGGTAACCCAAAATTTGACGCCAGCTGACCTGGCTTGGCTGCAATCCCCACTCTATTCCTGCTGCTCGGCCCGCACTCCCCTGAAATCAATTTATCCCTGTACCATGGTGCGTGAAGCGAGAGGGATGCAAGGCAGAGTTGAAGCCAGGGGGAAAGACAGGGTCGCTCTTCGCAATTTTCTTATCCCGCCCCCGTCCCCCAGGGGCTATGAGGTGCCAATCAACAACGTCTCATTGTAACCATCGCATCCCAAAACCAAGATCATAACTATCAACACACCCCCGTTCTGCAAATCACATACTTTGTGGTGCCGTTCGCTCGAGGAGGTTCAAAACTGGGAGGGCCCACCGGCCACGTTGGGCATTCAATCCAGGCAGCGCGGAGGCACCGCTGGCAGCAATCTGCGGAGCGCTTGGCTCACCATGGTTTCCTGCAGGCGTGTTCAGCGGGCAGTCGACTTCCGCGCTGGTGGCTGGCCGGCGTTTGCGGCGGCAACGGTCCACAACACAACTCCACCAAGTCGAGGTGCGACCGGCGGCGCAACAACGGCGGGGACGTTATCTACTGCCGCGCATGGTGAGAGCATGTTTCGTCCAAAAAAAATCAATTCCGTCCAGAGGTGTTCGTCACCGGTTGTTTGGCACCGCACCCTTGCCGATGCTGCAGCAAATTCCATGGCGTCAGGCGGATAATACCTCACCCCCCGACATCCCTTTATCCTAAGCATCGTATTCTGTTTCGACAGTCGGGGATCAGGGCCTGGCTTGCGCACCCTAGATTCAGCCCACACCGACTCCTGTTCGTCGTTCGTAAACATCCCACAACTACCAAACGTTCATCTTGGGTGTTCTGTCGCAAGGTGGCTCCCCCCTTTTGTGTCCCAGAAATGGAAGAGCCAGATATCTCCTGAATGTCCCTTAAACAATGAACGCATCTGAGATTGTGGGCGGGAGGGAGAGAAAGCGAAGTGCGTCGCACTTCCCACGGCTCCCCGGCTGCGTCCGCCACCGCTCGCTACCCCGGCCAGAGCAGCCGCGGGCCCCGAACCGTCCTCGTCAAGCACCAGGCACTGACATCAGCCAGCGCCTCCAGTGACACGTCGTTGCAGGCCAGAACCAACACATTACTCCCCCCGTCTCTTCGTTCGTTCCTCAGCCCTTTTTCGGCACTTTGGTCTTCGGGATTCAGGGTACATTAACCACCACGAAGGCAGGTATCTTCACCAAAAAGGGTACAAGAAAACAGGAAAACGGCCCAAAAAGGGGCCATTGCCCCAAAGCTAAGGATTTTTTCATGCGGCTGCGGGGGCAGGTGGGTCAGTGGCAACTTGCCTTGTTCTGTAAAAAATGGTGATGACAATTTGGCAAGTGACATTTTGGCAAACGCATCGTAGCCTGTCAAAACCAACGAAAAGCGCCACCACGTCAAGTGGGGCAGGTCGATTGAACGGCCACCGTCAACACCAGCTGACTCAACCCTGCATCACCCTCCCCTTCTCCCACCGTATCCCCAGGCAAATCAAAACCGGCCCGCCGCCCGCAACCACTGCATACGGCTCTCGGCGGTCCCTTCCCCGACCCCTTCGCCTCAGCCCCCCGCAACAAGCAATTTCGCTCCGCCTACCGCCGAGGGCCCCGGGCAGGCAGTTCGCCGGAGGCGACGGCCCGGGCGCCGACCGGACGGTCAAACGCCTTCAAAGCACCGCGGGAGGCTTGCTGCGGCGCAGAGGTGGGCACGCCAAGCGTGGCCTGTCGATGCCCTCGCCCAGAATGGCTTGCGGGGCCGGCGCAAGGGCAAGGGGGGGTGGGGATGGGAGTGGGGTGGGGGTCGGGTGGTAGCCCGGCTGCGCCACTCTGGGAGGCGCGGATTTTGATCCCTTTGATCTGAGGGGGCCGAGCATCAGAGGGGCTGGTGACGTGGGATGCGCCTGACTGTGGACGTCCAGGGTTGGGTGGGGTGGGGAGAGTGGGGAGGGAGGGGAACTGTGCTGGCCAGGTGAGGGGGGAGGGGGAGGGTTTGGGGTGGGGGTGCTGGAGGGGGGAGTTTGTCTGAGCCCGGCGCTGATCGGCGATCTGCGTGCCTGTCTTACGCGCTGGGGCGCGGCACTGCTGTGGCCTTCGTGGTCTGGGTGACAGCGGGGCCTGCCGCTGCGGTGTGGTGCTTTCGGGAGTGTTGGCGCGCAGAGCGCCGCCTGTTGGGCGGCGGGACCGTTGTGGGGAGCAGGCTTGCTTCTGATCTGCTGTGGAAGCCCCTTTCGCGGATTGAAGCGAGGGTGCACGGGCCTTAGGCATGTCACCTCGCAGAGTGCCTGTGATTGTCGGATAAATGCTGCAGCTGCCGCTTCAGGGGCGTAATCGTATCGGGTACTGTTGAGAATTGCCTAGTGGCCAGAGATTGTTGGCCATGCGACAGCCTGTGTGCTCCCACTGCGGTCAGTATTTGCACAATGTTCAGAGAGCCTTTCAGTCAGTCACTGCATACTGCTTTCTCTGGATTTGAAATTTTCTCCACCAGTGCTTGCCCCTAGGGTTCTGATCAACATGCAGCCCGTGGTGGTTAGCTTTGGCTTCATTTTTCCAATGGTTTGGGTCCACAACGTCCAGGCCATTGCTGCTGTTGTTCTGTGGGTGTGGTGTGTGATTTTGGCCCATTTGCATGTGGCTTAGTCGTTCTCCCTGCTTTTTGCCCACAGGTCCTCAGCATGTACGGCGGACAGTATGGTGGTGGAATGGGCATGGGGGGCGGGATGGGCATGGGGATGGGGGGGGGGATGGGTATGCCATCTGGGGGTGGGGGCAGCATGGGCTACGGGGGACGCGGGCGAGGCATGGGATCTCCAGATGGGGGTTATGGCGGTTATGGTGGCGGTGGACCTCCGAGGGGCAACAGGAGGCTGATGGAGAAGCAGGAGGGCAAGCTGTTCCTGGGTGGCTTAGACAACCAGACCACAAAGGAGAACCTTGTGGAGTATTGTGAGCAATGGTGAGTCCTTGGGCTTGGCCGTTTGGAAGCTTGTTCAAATCTTTGGATTGCATATGTCCGATCTGTCAGTATGCAGCCTTGCCGTCACAAAGCAAGGGCATGGCAGCCAGCTGCCTTTGGGTTCTTGCTGTGGCAGCCGCCCATCAGAAGAATTTGACTTTCAGGAGTGCTGCTGAGAGGAATGTGCCTGCGTCCTTCGCAGGGGTGCTGTGAGCGATTCTGTTGTGATGGAAAACAGGGGGTTTGGCTTTGTCACGTTTGAGGACCCAGCATGTGCCCAGAAATTCCTTGAGGTAGGAAACCCTATTCGCTCCTCCCTTCCACCCTCCTTTCCCCCCTTGACCGCCAATGCACAGCAAGACTATGGCTCCCTGTTTTTGCAGTTCCACTCTCATAGACTTCATTGTTGAAGTGTGCGCTGTGGTTGTCTACCTGCCAATCTGACTGCGATTCGCTGTTTGGCAAATGCACAGCATCGCGACCATTTCATTATGGGAAAAGGTGTTGAGGCCAAGGCAGCAGTTCCCAAGAATGCCGGTGGCAGCAGCAACCTCACGAAAAAGATGTTCGTGGGCGGAACGGTGAGCCCACGTTGTTGTGCCGCACCGCAAACAGTGTTAGACTGCATTTTGTGGAATGAAAAGTTCACTGCTCTTCCATGCTTTGGGCTATGTAAGGCTGTGTCACAGTGCTGCTGTTATGCTCATGGCTTCAGTTTGACCTTAGTTGTATTCTCATATTCATCTGTTCTTGCTTAAGGATTTGATGACACTAACACAGCGTTTTGTCACCACAGGGTGAACTCTCGGACCAAGACTTTAAGCTGTACTTCGACCCATATGGAGAAATTGAAGATGCTGTGGTAAGCAATTGCTTGATGTTGGAGTTCAACAGACAGCTCTTACATTTTGACATGGCTGTGCGACAGTTGCACTCTGTCCATGGGGTCTGCCTGCTGATGGCTCACTGCTGCTTTTGCGAACCATTCCACACAGATTGTCCGCACCAAGGAAGGCTCTTCTCGAGGCTTTGGCTTTGTGACATTCAAAGATGAGATCTCAGTCGAAAAGTGCCTGGTGCAAATGCACACCCTCCCCAATGGAAAGTCAGTTGACCTCAAGAGGGCCGTTCCCCGCGAGCAAATGGGTGGCAGCGGCCCCATCAGTGGCAGCTACTCAAACGGGGGCCCTGGCGGGTTTGGGGGACGCCGTGGTGGAGGACGGGGGGGTGGAGGCATGGATGGTGGCTATGGAGGGATGCCCTATGGTGGAGGTATGGGTGGCATGAGCCCCTATGCGTCTTATGGCGGTGGAGCATTGAGTGGCTATGGCGGGTATGGCGGCTATGGTGGGGGTCCGATGGGTGGTGGCTATGGCGGGGGTGGCGGTCCAGGTGGCTACGGGCGCGCCCCAGCAGCTCGTGGCGGGTTCGGTCGATACAGGCCGTACTGAACAGTGGTAAGTGTATCATATGGAGCCAGGGACTTTTTGCCTGGGCCCAGAGAGGCGATTCAGGAAGTCAGAGTCAGCTTGTCAGTTCCCTGTCTCTGGCCCAACGTGCACGTGTGTTCTTTACCAGATTGTCAAAATGCACAGGCCTCTCCCTCCAGCGATTGACCTTTCAGACACCCTTGTTTGCTCTGCATGCTCCTGTGAGTGGCATAGATGCCTGCATAGCTTCGATTGGTTCAGATCTGTAGGCATCCTGATTTTGTGCATTGTGGCTTATGTCCATCTGCAGGCACTATTGGTTAGAATCTGGAAGGACACTCAGACTAGGCCCAGGACTTGTGTGCTGTTCTGCGCTAGCCCCACGTAGTAGCGCACACACATGGCAACGCAGTTCCAGGTCTTTAGACCGTGTGAAGATCTTGTGGCTTCATAGAGGACTCCATGTTCCAGTCATTTTGTGGATCGCCATGATGCAGGAGCAGGGAAAGAAAGCGTGTTGGGCACGATTCCATTGGAATCCACGCGAACTCAGGGACATGATTTCTGCCAGGCTGATCGTGCTGTTGTAGTGGAACCTCAACTTCAATGCACGCACAGAGATCCGTTGAGGCTCGGCTGATAGTTTTAAAACCAAGAGGGGATGTGCATGGCTGAATTGGGTTGAAAGCATGCATATTGTGCGCTGTTTTCTTTAACTGGGACCTGTGAAAGGTTCACGTGTCAAGTATCAGTTAGCATGTGGGCTGCTCGTTGCCTGCCCAGATTCCTCTGTTTTGTTGGAAAGTGCCAGGGCAGCTTTGGCAAGTAGTGCGTGAGCTGCTTGCCTTTGCTCTCTTCCAACGCATCAGCCTTGTGCGTTAGTCACCATAGACCCCCTGCCAGGCTTCCCAACTGGCTCTGTTGAGGAGCTGCCAAGATAAGCATGGTATGAAGTCGTTGCCCCAGCAATAGGTAGCATTGGCAGTTCAAGAATGAAGACATTTGCACCTCAAAGTGCACTAATGCAAGCACAGACCCCCTTGTCAACTGTGTGGGCAGCACAGGCAGCACACTGTTTAGCTGTTATGGACTTGATCAGGGGAAGATACTTTCAAAGTCGCCTACTGCACCACTTGGGTGGCTGCAAGTACACGTCAATCAGCGAGGTCCTTTCCAGGTTTGTCCAGCTTGCCATTCTCGCTGGGTGCATCCAACAGCACTTGAATCGAATGCAGGGTTGCTTGGCCATGTCTAACTGGACTTTAGTCACAAGCGCAGTGAGCTCTTTCTGACAGATGGCACTCCCATCAGCCAGGCGCTAGGCATTTGCTGCATTGGCTCTTCCATTGCCAATAGGACCGCTTAGGACAACAGATGTTAGGACAGGTGAGTTGGACACCTCACCTTGCGGGGGGTCAGATCATCTGGTTCTTGGGACCAATGCAAATGCGTCTAACAGTCTTGGCTGTCATATTTCCCTTTCATGTGGCTGCTGCAGTCTTGCTTTGCACATCTGCACAGTGGCTGTGTTGGCTGGTGTCACTGGTCACTGATCTTGGCTTGCTTCTTCATCAGACCCGAGCATATGTACAACAAGATGAGTCGATCGGAATGAAGACAAGTATGTTGCTTTGCTTCCAGCATGGGGGCATTGGAGTAACAAATGATTCTGCACGAGGCAAGGTGAGCGTTGAAAGCAACTTCAGTTTCTGTGGATGACCTCATCGTTCTTGTAGCCAATACAGAAGTAGCCAGGTTCTGGTGTTGCGCAGTAGCAGAATATCTGGCGTTGAAGAGGTGTGTCTTATTCCGGTAAAATCTGTGCACAGATTCTCTGAACATTGTGATGCAGCTCATGTCACTGGAGACATTGACTGTATAGCAGGTGACCATTACGTTTGCACAAGGACTCCACGTAGGCTTCATTCTCTGTGCCAGGTATCTGGCACCTATATGTGCAGCAACACTGCAGCAGCCAATCGGGATCCTTTTCTCATGGACTGAGCCGATTCTTGGTTGCTTATGGATTGGAAACACAATGTAGGCGAATAAGATTGTTCATGGAAGAAAAGGTTAAGGATCAGTTGATGTGTTGAACGACATTGGCTTCAGGCTTCCTCATTTGGTAAGTCTCCATTTTTCCACACAGCATGTGCAGTACTTTCTGGGCAGCTTATCATTCTTCCTGTTTTGTGCCGAGGCTGCTCTGAACGCATCACCTGTTTTCCCAACCCTATGCTATGCAGTGTTTGCTTAGTGTGCATTGATGGCTGAGTCTTCAATCATTGGCCTTGATAGTGTCTGCTGAATTAATCCTCCACTAGCCGCCGATTAGAAATAGGGGCTGGTCCCAAACAATGAAACATGTCAGCATGGCACTGCCAACACCCAACAGAGACTGGAAAATTACCAACAGCATCTACTGGTTGACAACATTGCACTCACTTGAATTTCATCTCCAGTGTTCCAGTTTTGCATTGTTCATTCAAGAAGCGAGAGAATTGTGGAGGAGGTACTTTGAATGCGTAACCTTCTCACCCGTTGTCAACTCTGGTTGAATTCTGTAGTATTGCATGTATGAAGCACCGTGCAGGCAGAATGGTCGCATTGGTGCAGCTCTTGCTGTGATGTTGATGACCAGAGAGGGAATAGCTTCCAGCAAACAAATGCAGCCTGAGCAAATGGTGCTGAGCAGTGGGCGGCCTGCAGTACCTCTGTTGCCAATACTGGCTGAGTTAGCAGGTCCAGATTCAGATAGCTCATTGGAACCTGATGGCTCATCAGGCTGTGTTGTAACTGTTTCCAAGGTGAATGATTGGTGTTGAAGGGGGGTTAAGGAAGGTTGCTGGCAGAGTCAGTGTGCCAGAATGTAGAATCTTCCCATATTGGATACTCAGAGATCAATTGCTCAATGAGTGGAGCAGCTGTCCTCTGGAGGTGACTTTATGGCATCAACAGCCACACATGATCTGAGGCTCAACACTTTGAAAAGATGATACTCATCGCAGCTATTTAGCCTCGTATCAAGTCTGGCAGTCATAGCTGTTAGGTGTGATTCTACTCATCACGATTGATAGTATGTTCCCTTCCCAATCAAGTGAATTTTGGGACGATGTTAATTGGCTAGCCAGAATAGCTCTGGCGCTACGTTGACTGGGATCACACTATAGTATCCCGTGCGCTGTGGTGCCACATTGTGGTTGCCTCTTTGGGTGGGGGAACACAGAATGGGTTGGGGTTGGGTGGGAAGTGGGGTGGACGATTGAGTGGCTTGGCCCAGCATAAGCATCCTGCCCATTCTTTCTGCATTTTCTTGATCGTGCCGTAATCTGCCCTAGCCTTGGTCGGGGTTGGCTCCCTGTCATCCTTCTAAGGAACCTGAAGCCATCACGTGGTCCTGAGCTGATATGCATTGCCTCGCTGCCCACCGCCTGGGGCCAATATTGTAAACCCAGCAATAGGTTGAGCATCACAACGATTGTGAGAAATTGCGGGACATGGTGATGGTGATGTATGGGTTGCTTCTGGAAACAATGAACCATCAGCAACAACAGCAACCATCCTATGACTGCGCTGTCCTCGCAATGTGCTTGCGACTGTGAACAGCCACTTAGGTGGGGATGCAGCTTGCTTGTTGCTATGTTCATCGGTAACGGTGGCCCAGAACACCACAGGTACGAATGTACATGCCATATCATGTATACATCATATGTATGCTATATCGCACGGCATACCAAATGCGTGGGTTGGTCCCAATTCAGTGCTCACGCGAATTTCATTCAGAGGAGATGCTATTTCGATTTTTGTATGCTTAGCGTCAGTTTGACGTTAAGCCCAGACCCCCCCCCCCCCACCCACCCACCCCCACACCCCCACCCCACCCACACACCCACACCCACACTCCACCCCAGCCCCGTTAGCATCAAGCCTTATGCCGATGTCAGTATGACTCAGCAGACTTAGCTGACCATGTGGTACAATTTTATTGTGTGTTCAATGAAAAAACAGCCAAAGCTGCAGCGACAGTCATGGGGTGAAAATGAGGATGTGGACATCCACGGCAGACGGTGGGGGCAGCCATGGTGGCTGTCATTTGAGGCATTATGGGGCTTTCTTTGAAGATTGAGGGCTTAAGGGAGGTTTTGGAACAGGTCGTGAGTTTCTTGCCACTTTTCAGTGGCGTTTTGGGAATCTTTGTGCTTATGTCGATTTTGTGGCAATTCCACAATCTCTTATCGTCACAGGTCTGGACTCTTCCCCCACCCCCCGGGCATCAAATTGATGCTAAGCGTAACAAAATCGATGTAGTGTCTTCTGTAAGTGATATGTACAGGGTATATTTGGTTTGTTGCTCTCTGGTGTTATGTGAACAAGGAAACACTTGTGCGAAATAGGTTTCTTTCGCCAGTGGATGTGCAGCCTCGATTCGTGCAACATGAGTGTGTTGCCATTGTGCTCCAATATGTTACAGCAGCACTTTTGGAGCCGACTGCAATGGCTACCTTACAGCTGCCGACACCTGTGGGAATCAAGAAATGCTGAGGCCACAAGCAGAGATTTCCGATTGCTGCCATGGTGTGATGCTGTGCCCTACACAGAAAAGCGCATTTGTCAAGGAACAGCAGTATGGTGTGCAGGCTGTGTCGTGCCACAGGCCAGCCATCACAATTTCACTGACCATCCGCCAGAAGTCAAGTCTTTGCCGCATTTGTCAGAACATTGCAAGCCGCCGCCATTACCCCTTTTGGCCCCTTTTGTCGGGATCCTGTTGCCCAACTAGCAGCCTGAACGACTGCCGACTGCGGACCCAACGGCGTTTGTTTGACACACACATGACCTTTCTCCTCGCCATCCTCTCCCCATGGAATCATGAATTAAACAACCACAACAACGGTGTTTGGAAGGTGGTAAGCTGGATGAGTGAATGACGGTGGCATCCATCCATGATTGCTCCTGAAAGTACCTAAGAGCTTCTTCATCGGTCAGTGCTCTTGCACCGGCGGTGCTATCTAGGAGCGGTTCTCATTGGCTGCCATGCCACCTTACTAAGGCGACATTTGCTGAATAGTACTGGTGCTATTGCTCCCCTGCATGCATTCACAATGGTGGGTGCTATTCCTACACCGAATAGCATCGAGGCAGCACTACAATGTTCTGCGCGAATAGCATCGGTTGCTATTCGGGGTTGCTATTTGGCCTCGAGTGCTGCAATTTGGGCCCAGAATAGCACCGCTTGGCGCCGAATAGCATCGGCGGTGCTGTTGGGGTGCTGTTGCTCCCCAATCGTTAATGATTTTTTTTCTTTTCTTTTTTTTGCGGTGCTATTCGGATTGACGAAGAGCACCGCCGGGACAATAGCACCCACCAATGAACATGCTCTTGGGGGCTGTTTTTCTCACCCTAGACGCTTGTCCCCCCCCCCACCCCCACACGTCACGTCGTGAAGGTGACGCCAGCGCGCACCGCCCAGTGGAGCGCACAGGCGGCGCGGCGGACGGGCAGCGGAGCCCAGCCCGTTGCTGGACTGGGGCCGCGAACGCGGGGCCCGGGACCGGGTGGCGATGGACTACTACGACGACAACCGGCCCGTGGTGGGAATCTGATGCCGGGGGTGGCTTGCGGATGGCGAGAGATGGATGGATGGGTGGGAGGGATGCGCAAGCGGTGGCCAGGGCGAGGGGAACCCCGCTTGCGGCGGACGCAGAAGGGGGGGGGGGGGGGGGGGGCCGCATGAATCGCCGCGTCTGGGGAGGGTCGTGGACTTCACGGGGGCCGACCCAGGGACGTCCGCCCGCACGGCCCAGGCTCGGCGAGCGTGGCGGTGGCTTTGGGGAGGACGGGGGCATTGGGCCGAAAGCCTTTGTTTTGGGGTTGGCCTTGAAAGGCGGGGCGGTGTCCTTGCACCCTGTGGGGGATGACGGGCGTGTGCGCATCGGAGAATGTTTTTCTGTACCTTGTGCGTTCGTTTTGTGCGCCGAGGGCAGTGGGCGGGGTGTTGAGGATTCTGGGCACGGCGAGAAGGGGTTCGACTTGGTGGGGAGTGATGGATTGGCGCGGCTGCGGTGAACCTGTGAGGGGGATCCGCGGCCTCACGACGCAAATTCCGGCGTTGTGACCCCGGGTTGCAGTCCGACGGGCGGTCGTCCACACACCCACGCCGGGCACAGCCGTAGAACCTCGCTGTCGCTGTGGCCTGCCTGTTGCTGATCGTCTGGGGGAAGGGGATCTGGTTGGCATGGATCATTATGATGTGCCCGAATTGACGGAGGGAGGTGGCCCCTGATATTTATTTCATGATCCCGAATCCGCAACGCGCCTTTCTGGAGAACATGCTTGTGTGGCTGCTTGGCTGCATGTTTGGGTGACTGCGCAGATGCGTGTCCCCATCCAAGGATGAGCTGTATTTGCTTCTGATCTCAAGCCACAGGCAGAGTATGAAAATTTCCATATTCTATCCTTTTCTTGTTTGAGAATGTAGATCCAGCTCAAGACAACACCCAAGTGTGTGAGAGGACTGTATATGGATTGACCGTCTGTGCTTGCCTCCCTGTGAAGTCCAGTTCCGAAATTGGTCAAGAGACATTGTGGGTTTTCAGACTTGTCTTGTCAACAGTGCTGCAGCGGAGCCTTGACACAATATCAGGCAGAGTGCAAGCACATATATTTTGGTTAGAATTGTCTCCTTGTGGAAATTCCCTGCACTGGCAACAGTAGAAGAAACAAGAAATGGCACAGTATGATACTGCTTCTCTCTAGGTAGTGATTTGTGTTGCTGGACTTGTTTGCAGAGGTGGGGTGCACAACAAGATAGAGTGTTTGTGCTCCTTTTCTGCTGTGTACAAGGTCCTGTCATTCATTGGATCGAAATCCCAGCAGGACACAAATGGGGGAATGTACGTATGGTCTCTGCAGACAAATATAGTAATGATCATCAACTTTGATAACCTCAAACCCCTTCGTCCGATTTTAGGCTTGTGGTGAACCTTGCCATTGAATTTTCTGCCTTTCACATTGGTTTGCAGGCGAGAACAGTAAGATATGAGCCAAGGACGCAGATTAGGAGAGGGCGTCCAAGTGGCACCACAATAAATATCTGGGGCCTTGCTACTGGCATGAGCTGGCAGTAAGTATTGACTTGTCAGCACTTGTTCTTCGCATCTGAACTATACCACTCCCAGTTATGCTATTTTTCACCAGTTATGCTATCTTTTGCAAGATGCATGGGATACTGTCAATTTGGTTCTAGCGCAGTCACAGTTGAATTCTTTCTATCCTTGGACAGTTGGTGTTTTCTTGGCAAATACTAAGAGCGGTTGCCTCTTGGGCTGTAATCTTGAAAAATGAGGGAACTCACACCAAGGAGGTGAAGAGTGCCCATCGTCACCTTGTAGGTGCAAACGCAGTGCTCTCTGATGCGTTGCCTAGTGCTACTGAAATGGATTGCAGCCTAAAAATCCAGATGCACACTTAGTGGACGCCAGTATGGATTTCTCTACAAATAGCGGCGTGTATAGTGTGTATCGTTCGGCCTCCTTGCACCTCCTCTACACTCGGGTACTTTCATTGCAACAATGAAACCAAAACATGCAGCTTTGAAGTGTCCACAAGCACACAAAGTGCATACAGAACAGAGTAATGCCGATCAAAACTTTTGCATGCTTGTGCAGTTGAATGCCAGTTCACTGTGTGAGCATAGCATTTAGCTCGAGGGCCTGAGGTTATATCCCATCTGAGTTCCTGTGTGTCATTGTGGCTGTTTTATCTTGCCAGCAACACATCACTGTGTGATGGTGGGCTGTCCTTGTCAACTACACAACCAGATTGAAAAATGGGGTAAAAGCTGATAAACAGACAATGAAAAGTTTCACAAAGTTGATGGGCAACTGCCTTTCTCCCACAGTACACAAGAAATTTGGAATGCAAGAAAAGATCGAATGAAACATGGATCAAGGAGATTTACAAAGCAGGATATGGACTCTACTGTTTTGACATTTTGTCACTCTACTATTGTGTGCCTTCATGTGTGCACTGGATAAAGCGAGCCCATTGCTGCTGAGGTTGCTTCCCCCTCTATTTTCTGTTATCAGCCACTGTCCATTATGCACCGGTAGTGGAGAGCAGGAATCCAATTTTTTTCAAAGATAAGTCTGGAAGCAGGCAAAGAGTGTTTCGATTATTGATACTTCAGCAATGGTGGTCATAGCACCTTGGCTGAAGAGAAAAGGGTAGTAAAGGGAAGGGCAGGAGAGTAGCAGCCTTGGAGACACAATCTGCATGTCATCACCTTCAAGGTGCAAGAGCCTTGGTTTCTTTGCAATGTAGTCAAGATGATCACAGCTGTGATGCCTGCAGTAGCTCATTGTGTGTGCACGTGAGAACAGCAAATCACATCAGCAGCTAGGAACACTTTTCCCCTCCACAGTGGAGCTTGTTTGCTATCTGACCATTGTGGTGCATGTCAGGGACTTGAAGGACTACTTGAGGGATAACAACTGTGTACCACAGTACACCGAGATCCTTAGACGCGGAGAGGGGTACGTTCCAGGGAAGGCTGGAATGATCAATGTCACGCAGTGTCCAAACGTGTGAGCACCAAGCCAGCAAGCTCTTAATTAGCATTCATGTTGATTCACAGCCTTGTGAGGGACATCGTCTGCTGCCAATCCAATTTGGAAGTGTGAGGTCAAGCGCACGCACATTGGGAATGAGAACATGTTGTGACAACAATTGCCAAAATTTGCAAACATGTTTTGTCCGTTCACTGCCAAGCGATGTGGAGTTATGAATCATGTTGCTGGACTGAGGATGAGCCATCCCTCCAATCTCGATCGTTTGGGTGGGGATAAGGGCCTTTGACCAGTTCTGCGATGTCCCCTGCCACAGGCTCTGATATGTGGAGTAAGCACAGCAAGACAACTTCCTAGATTGCTTGGGTAGATTTTATTCCTTGAGGATGCTCAATTTCAGAAATGTTAGGTTTGGAATGTCACTGGTGGGGGGCCATATCAACGCTGCTGTCTCAATGCAGCTGTTGCCTTTAGTGTACTTTGGTGCTTGTGGACTTTGCATTTGAATGGGCATTGAATTTGCAGCACAAAAGGGACATGTTGCAGATCGCAGGGATGCTCAGTGGCGTCGATGGGTTTGTGTGCATGTTGTGGTGCTCTGGATGTGCAACATTGCATGCATTTTGAGGCCAGCAAACAGATAGTTGCACCTGATGCACTGGCATTCTTTCTTGCATTGGGCGGGGCAGTGTGGGGTTGGCGGTGGGAGGGCAGGGCGGCGAATGCTGAGTAACTGGACAAACCTCTGCACGAAAAATTCTGTTGCATCTGTTGCAAATCGATCTTTCACACATTGACAAATCAATAATACAGCACGTGACCTTTTGCAAGTCCATGCGGAATATTTTATTGTCACCTGTATTCAGCACCAGTGCTCCCTATGCTCAGTGCCACATTGTCAAGCAGGAGCACACTTTCCAAAATGAAGATTATGATAAATGTTCTGTTTGGGGGGCAGTGGGAGTTACCACTGACATGAGGGGATATGAAAACGGCCAGGCTGGTTGAAAGAAGCAGGTATATAATACGCAAATGTCCTTGTAAGTGCATGTGATACCCAGGCCAGGGGACGTGGCAGACAGTGAGCACCTGCAAGGAGCAGAAGGGAAACTGAATTTTACTGCCTGTTCTGCCTTGTGACACTGTGAGCAACAACATACGGATGTATTGTCCAGATCGCCGCAACCTGACAGGAAGCTTTGGTGGTAACTCAAGTACATGCAGCAAAGCAAGGCATGATTTTCCTGAAGTGCGGACAGCTGTTGTTTGTTTGTGTTCCTTATATCAATGACAATGTATGCATGTTTGCACAGGAGAGCTGCTTTTGCCTCAGTAGAAGATTGTGAGAATGCCTTAATGATCTTGAAGGAGATTGGACCCACACAAGGCATCTACGCTGAGCTGGTGAGCTGGTGCCCTGCTCTGCTCGATTTTCAGCTGAATTCACTATCAGAAGGATTCAGCACTGAAACTGGCAGTTACAAGTTGTCCCACTTCCAAGTGAGCAGACCTGCACCTTGCCTGCCACAGTCTGGCAGCTGTTATAGCACATGCATAAGCTTGTTATTTGTGGGTAATCCAGCAGTGCTGCTTCTACTCCAGGTAATATGTTCCATTGCTGTCATTGTCTCACGGCAATTGCTTCTGGCAATTTTCACAGCCAATTTTGCTGGTATAGCCAGTAAATATTGATTTTCAGTATTACTAATAGCAAGAAGCATCCCATGACAAGCCTAACAGATATCATTTTCAGTATGCTCTGATGCAAAAAGCTCAGCAAAGAACGCATGTCCACGTTCGTGGCGGCAAACATGCATTGCAAGTTGTAGTTCAAAACCTGCCTTTGCTGCAATATGTTGTCACGCCTTTGAAGACATCTGAGACCTTCATGGTGCTTGTTTGGCTCTCAGGACGACCCAGGGATGGATGCTCAGGCCGCTGTCCCTCGGGGAAGGACAGATCTGCCCCACCGATATCCTTCGTCACGCAATGATGGGTATGGATATGCTCATGGAAGTGGCCAAGACGCCCAGGCCTATGACAGCAGGTATGGCCCTCCTGACGATGGGTATCATAGGTACCAGGGACACCGGTCATATCGAGATGTGCCGACGTACTCGGCCAATGGAGCTTCATATAGACCACAGTATGCCCGTTACACCTCACACATGCCCCCTCCACCAGACTATAGGGAACGGAGGAAGAGTGACAATTTGGGCCAGGCTGGGGACAGAAGGGAGCGCCCGTATTACTACAGGGACGACAGCTATGGGGGGCATGAGAGTAGGACAGGGGGCCCACGCAGGCACACCTCAAGGTACGAGGAAGATGGCATCCGTGAATATGGTGTTGGGGCACGCCGTGAATATGGGAGCAGCCGGAGGCACAGCGATGAGCTGTCTCGTGCAGCTGGCGGGCCAGACAGGCGTGGAAGGCCGATACAACGGCAAGCACCATACTGATGGTGGGGGCGTGCTTCATGTGTCCCCAAAAGGGAGTGCTTCCAGCTGTATGAGAGTCTGTGCCTGTGAGCACGTCTTGTTTGGTGAATTTTTGTATACTTTCCATGGAAATAGAGGATTGGCAGTGCTGCCAACAACGATCCGAGTGAACACATAGTGTGGTGTCATACTGAAGCGAGGAACGGCAGATCTCTGGGTCCATGGCTTTGTTGTGACGTCAGCGGTTTGAGGAATGACCTTCTTTGTTGACAGAAGCCGATGGTTCAGATGTGCCATGAGGCAGATTGTGGTGAGTGTATTGTGGCCCAGCTTCGCACAATTGGGCGACATCTCCGTGGAGTTGCACCTTCATAACCCTGGAGTAGTGTATGCGATGGTGTTGGAATTCGAGCACAAGGGACATGGATGCAAACAATCCTGTGTTGCACCCGCTGTGTTATTGAGGGATGGCAGCAACAGAGCGAAAGTGTGACATTTCATGGAAGCGGTTTGAGCATTGGCAGCAATCATACGTTGTAAGTGCATCCATGCTCCCAATGTCGTTCACATGATTGCAGCTGGTGTTCATGTCAGTGTCCAACGAAGTTCATCATTGCTGGTGTGGCAGTCGCCAGCTCATCGTCCACAAAGACATGGTTGCTTGCTGGTTGCCATGCTTGTGAGCACGATTGTGTGTTTTGGTGCCATCGATGATTGGTTGGGTGTATGTATGCAACACCGAAGTTCTTAGCAACAACATCCTGCATGCAGTGCCGGCACGAATTGGAATCGGTGTGATTGAATCGTGGCCATTTCCACGCATGTGCGGCGCCCCTTGCATACATAACGGGAGAAATGCCCTTAAAGATCAACTGTATTCCTTGTACGCTTCCCGGCAGGGCCTGCCGGGTGTGCTGTTTAAATTGAAACGTCATGAAACGCATCCAAATTTGCCAAAATTACGGCCCCAAAAAACGACACGCTCAAAGTCTGTCCCCAGGCTCAGCTCTCCACGTATATTGCCCGATCATCTCCAGTTCTTGGAAAAACGCAAAAGCTGCTTCACTATGAAGAACTTTTATGTTGTGGAAACTGCAAAAGCACCCATGATGCCCAACTGGGAGGCTTCCTGAGAAGAGAATATATGAGTCCTCTGTTTTCCGTGAAGATCACTGCTGCTTCTGTTGACAACGCCGGTAAGTGGGTCAGAGGTTTTAGGGTTTTGGGTGTCCACAACAAGAACGGGTTTTCACGGAGAAGACAAGGGCGACAAGTTTGGTGCCTTTTTTGAGAACATCGCGGACACGTGTCGATGTTTGTGTCATCATCATCATGATCATCAGTTTTGTTACATAACACGATGTTTGTGTCGGCGTCATTCAGCTGAAATCGACCACAGGCGTCACCCCCCTCCCCCCGTTGGCCCGCGCCCTGCCCCGCCCTCACCGCCCGGGGCGTCCCGGACGGCCCGCGCCCGCTCGCCCCCCCCCCCTCCCCCCCTATTCTTCCGCAGCCCCTCGGCGCACCGGCGCCAACTCCCTGGCGAGGGGATCCGCCATGGCGCGGTCCCCATGGCTGCTTGCCTGCAGGAGCGGCCTGAGGGCCGCGACGCGCCCCGCGCCATTGGCCGGGCCCCGCATTGCTTTCCAAGATTCGTCGCTTCGGCCCTTGCAGAGACTGCTATCCGGGGAGGCCGCCGCGGTGCCTTCTCTGGGGGCGGAGGTGGCGGGGTCGGCGACGGGGCCCAGCCCGCTGGCCGGCCTGCCTCTGAGCTTCGGCTTCAGCGCGGGGGGTCTGCTGTTCCCGTACCTGGTGGGCGCGGCGTACGCACTGAACGAGGCGGGCCTCCTTACAGGTGCGATGTATTTTCTCTCTTTTTTTCTTTGTGTCTGTATGAGTGTGCTGGGGGCGGGGGGGGGACCCGAGGGGCCAAGATTGGCCACGAAGAGAAAGAGGAAACAGGCCATGCAAAGGGCACCCCGTCATAAGCAAATGTATGCGAGACTCTTTTTTAGAATGTGAAGAGATGAGGTTGAGTGTTCTGTGCGAACTGATGAGAGCACGACACAAGCCGGGGCGGAAAGGGGAAGATCTGCGGGGAGATCTCTGGTGGGAAGGCGTGTGCGTGGTTTAGGCACGGTGGGTAGAGGCGCTGCGTTGAGTTGATTGGGAGGGAGTGGGGAGAAATGGGGAGAATGCTGGGCGGTCAGAAGTGTCCGAAGGGAAAACCGTTGGGCATCCCAGGAGCAGACGGAGCAGCGCAACATCGAGAAACTTCGCATTGTGGGGCTCCAGGATTAGCATGGCTTTGTGCTCTGGCGGTAGGTGTTTCTGGGTACGTCTGCGATCGCGTCAGTGCATTTCCTGCTGTTGGGATCCACTCGTGTGGGATCCATGCTTGAAGCCACGAACCAGCTGCTGTGCACCTGCAGCTTCCGCCTTTTAAGCAATCAAACAGTGGGCAGCGTCATCAATCGTGGCAGCAACAGTTGCCCTCGTGGCAGAGCATTGAGCGCCCATGTGCATGGAAAAAATGCTGAGAAATGCTTTCCACTGTGTGACTGCAGCCTCAACGTTTCCAAGCGTGACAGATGCAGCAAGCAACTAAGGATGGAGTGGAGGGGAGCAGATCATGCACTCGCAAAACATAAAATCATTTTTTATTGAAATTGATTCGTGGCCTGGCGTTGATGGGTCTGGCTGCTGTGCATTTGATGGCAGAGGACACCAAGGTGGCAGGTGCATCTGCAGGCTCCCTCATCGCAGGATGCTTCCACAGTGGTGTTACCAAGGAGGGTTTGATGGAGGGCTGCCAAAGGGTGACGGTGGACTGCAGGGAGAATGGAACCAGGGGCCGCCTGAAGGCTGTCCTCGCAGACGTCTTGGATGATATCCTTCCCGACGACTGCCACACAAGATGTTCAGGTACTTCCTTGTTGATCACGTTCATGCGGGGGCTGGGGTGCTCGTTCTTGCCAAGCATTGTGAGACTCTTGGGATCTCACTGGAAGAAATGATGTTCTCCTATGTTCTGACCCCTGCAGACAGGATCTGTTATAGCAACAATAGGAAAACATGGCCTACAATGCACGCCCCTCCCAAGCGAATCTGTGGAGATGCTCTTTCGATTTGTGAAGAATTGATACGGAGTCTCTGAATTTGCTGGAGAGAGTGCCTTGGCCAGTGTGTCTTTACTGACATTTGCTGCCACCAAAAATTATTTCATTCGTTGATCACAGTTGCAGAAAGGCTGCCCTGGGGCTTTGCTGGACTGTGTCTTCAAGCGTTACTTGGCTGTTCATGCATGGGGAGATGTTGGACTAGGTGTTCACATGTTGGTGTTCAGGTATTGATTATGTGTCCACGTACTTGGCAATGTTGAGCTGGGTGTTCAGATGGCCCTTGTTCATGCCCTGAAACTACTGTTGTGCAAAGGCACCAAACCGTATGCTTGTGTTTTTCAGCAATTGGCGGTGTGCGCCTCCTGTACTGTCAGGGTGTTGTATACGGAATCAGAAAATATGAGGCGATGAAGGGGACACAAATTGCCACATACTTGTTGGTTTCACATTTGTTAACGGACGTGATGAAGCACTGCCGTTGCACCCGTCCAGCAATGTCAGGCTCTGTCCAGGGAAACGGACACTGTGCCCGACAGAAACCTTCCCAGATTAAATGGTAATGTGCCAGTGTTTGTGCTGGTGCCACCAGGCAGAGCCTACATCGCTGTAACCGAGGTCTACCCAAGATACCGAGGGACTCTGCTTTCAGAATTTCACTCACGGGCCGACCTCATGAACAGCATGTTGACGTCCTGTCACATCCCCTGGTGGTTTGACAGCACTTTCTTCTCCAGTTTCCGGAAGGGGATGTTCGCGGATGGGGGTGCCACCAACCTCATACCCACAGCCCCCCAGACTCGGCCTGTTCGGATTTGCTGCTTTCCAGTGAAGGGCTGGGGGGACGGGCTCAATGTGGACATAGCCCCAGACACCTTCAGGGAATGCAAGTACTCCATGGGGCAAATGGTGTCCTGGGCATTTCAACCACCAGAGGCAGATGAAATCATGTGGGATCTGGCAGAAATGGGGAAAGAGGATGCCTTGTCATTTGCAGCTGCTCGGCCTTTAGTCGTTGCCTCAGACTCTGGAGTGGAAGCAACCCTGACAGTGGTGTCACGGCTAAGAACGATGTTTGCTTCGAAGACATGACACACGATGGCAAGGTTGGACCCCAGCTGGCCCTTGCCATTGATTCTGTCCTGTGGCTCTCAAGTGCCCACATTGGAAAAAGAGTGGGCCTGGGGTGTCAGCATAAGACTTTGTTGGCACCAGTGTCATGACCAGGATGGCGCAGTCCTTTGTGCTTGTTTGTAGGGAATAGGGCTGTGCGGTGCAGTGGCGGCATGTGTTGCAAAGTCTAGGCTGGTTCAAGAAACTGGGGTGTGGTGCCACGACGAGCAGCTGTGGATCTACATTGGCTGCAGATAGCCTTTTGGGAAGGTATACAGGGTCATTCATTTGTCATTGTTGGTGCCACAGGTAGGGATTTTTTTTGGCGGCACCATCTATTCTTTATTAGTTGGATGGACGCTCTTGTGACTCGGCGGAGGAGTTTTGCTGACTGGTGGTGGGTGGCAGTCATCGCCATGTTTGGCAGTGATGGAGTTGTGCTCTTAGATGCACCTGGTTGTGGGTTCCATTGTTTTCATTTGGCAACGGGGTACAGCAATGCCCGTGCATTTTCAAAGTGACGGCGGGCATAATTCCTTGAAATAATAGTACACTTCTCAAGAAGTCATTCCTTGTACCTGGCTTGAGGACCCCTGAAATTTTGTCCACTGAAAGGGATGTCAGCAGTGGTGGTTGCCCTGTGAGTGACGTGTAGTCACACGCCCCGTGCGCACCACACTGCCTTGGCAGCATGTCATTCGGGTTTGACCCAAATGTGACATTCTGCAGCAGGGATGGGGTCAGACCCCGGCCATCTTTCGAACAAGTGTGAGATTGTTCTTGACGAGCCTGACCGGTTCGTTCCTGGCTTGTGCGTCGCTTGGAAGCCTCCTGTTTTAACTCAGCTGTCTTCTGCATCAGGCAATTGGCCCATGCGGAGATCAAACAGGATATCCACGACATGCTCTGGCCCTTCATTTTATCTGCGCAGACAGCCAGGTGTGAAATGTTCTTCGCATTCTTGCCTGCCGTACCCTTTCGAGCGCAGGGTCTCTGCTCGGGCCTACGAAGGCAGCTGGGATCTAAGCGAGTTCGTGAAGTATTCTTTGAGCATCTGCGGACTCTCATTTTCTGAACGGACTTCCAATCGCATCCCCAGACAAATGTCAGCGGCACGGGCAGTATGACGATGAGAGGGCCTGGGAGTGCAAGCAGCGAATGGAACCACCTGCCTGACTCGTGGCCAATCCAGGCCCCCTGTGTCTCATGGCCTTCGGGAGCGCTGGAGAGTTTTGAGTTCCCAAGGCTTTTGGCCATTCCAGGCCTGTTCAGCACTTTTGCCACGAGTTTTTAGGCATACTTTCTACTACTTCCTCCGTCCGGAATTAATTTTCCTCTATTTGAGGGACAAATTTCGTTACAAAGGACACCTTGAATTTACAAAAGAACATCAGAATCGGAAAGATTGGGTCGCAAAACCCTTAACTACCAATCTTCATGGAAAAAAGTTCAGTCCCACCCCCTCTGGAGGACCCCCAAAATTGGCCGAAAATCGTCCAAAAAGTGTGCATGCAGATTCTGCATATGCTCGAGATCCGCATGTTTCTGGGTCACTCCCATCCTTGGTGCGCCAAAGACAAGTCGTTGCCGCCTTTGCAGTGAAGGGTGGCAATCCTTATGTGGAATAGCGCTGCCAAACACGCTCGAGCATGTTTGGAACTCCATAGTGGAAGGCCATCGTCGCAGTTTTGACGATTTCTGAAATCTCGGCCATCGCCGATCTTTGACATGCAGACGTAAAGCAAGTGAACAAGTCTAGGGTCTAGGGCATTCAAGCTTGGGCTATGTGCGAGCTGTTGTTCCAAGGTTATGCAATAGACTTGCTTGGACAATCTGCCTCGATTGAGGCTTGAATCGTTGCTTTTGTGGGCCGCCCATCCCACACCCCACAAATTGCCACGATCTGCCAACTCTTGCATGCAATCCACAATCCATCGCAGCCTAGCAAATGTGTTTCCCTTTGAGAGACATAGTTTTATCCATCTAGCTGGTCTTCCCAAGCTCAAGCCCTTCAAGTGCCGGAAAATTGGTGGATTCACCATTCTTGTCCAGGAGGGCCACTGCCTAACTGCCCTCTAATTGTCTGCCGCTGAATGGGGCGATGGCCACCACCTTCCTAAAGGCCTGTGAGGAATTTGGGAGGCCTCCTGCAGTATCCCTCGTAGTGGAGTTGGAGGAACAAAAGTCGTGGTCCAGAAATTTGGAGTTGGAAATTTGGCATCTCTGATTTGGCCAATCGAGCTTGAACTGCAGCCGCAAGATACGGCGACTTCCACGATCAGGACTTTCAAGACATATTCTCTGTTGCCCTTTTCCTTTGCAAGCGCCTCCACGATCTTCTGTCCAAACGGCGTGGATAGTTTTGCCTGGGCGGCTCTGTAGCGCTGCCGCAAAGGCGTGTTCCTCATAACAGCGAAAATGGCCATTCCAGCAGGGATATTGAAAAACGGGTGGGTTTCTGGCTGGATGGCACTTGTTACAAAGTGCTGCCGAAACCGCAATACTCAACGAATTGACTTGAAATTTTGACCGCATACTCTCAAAGCATAGGCGCAGCTTTGCAAAAAAATTGAATGAGAAATGAAGTCTTTGTGATGGAGAAGTAAGGCACCAAAGCCATAGAGGACAATTAATTCCGGACGGAGGAAGGGCAGCCCTGCAATATATTTAAAACCAATTTTCCAAGTCCTGTACAGTTCAGAACCTCATCGAAATATGGTGGTAAAGTGAAACAAATGCTACATTCACGTATATAACCTCGATGGTTGGGCGTGTCGTCGACGGTGGGTTGGAGCCGTAGGGCAAATACTTTGCTAGTACTGCGGAATAGGGCACAACGCAGATCGCCAATTCCCACTGTGAATTAGCTCCACTCGTCCCATCCGTTGAGCGGAGTCGGGCTGGTGTGTCCATCCCATACACAGTCCCAGAGCAGGGAAATATGTACTTCGCGGCTTCATTTGTCAAGCGAAGCCCATGCGCCCGGGGTACACGTTGGCGGCCCTCAGAATTGCGTCTGAAGGCGGTGGATTCGCTGTATGGCAGTCTGCACCGCGAAACAGAGTTGATCTGTGGGCATTCGTTGTCCACCCACGCCTCCAATTGCCGCATTCTGACGAGGCTCCCATATGTTGACAGAAGGCTCACGGCGCACAAAGCGTTGCATGACCGTCACGGGAGGCAGGCATGCAATGACGCACCCGCCACCCATTCAGTTACCGACCACACGGCCGGCCCTCGCCCGCCTGAAACCCTTGCTGCATGAAACACTGCAGCAGCATTTCATGTGGTATCCCTGGACATGTGAAGTAACCAGTTATCTCACACTGCCAGAGCTTGAAAGTGCAAGACAGGTCGAAACCTGTGCACCCTTGCGCCAACAGGACCGACAAACCCATTTGATTCTGTACGTTTCTGCCATTAGGGAATGACTCCGCTCCCCACAATGCGCAGCAGACCCGTCTCCGGAAAAGTGATAGGAACAGAGATACTGAGTCTGCACCTCTGGGCCTTTAAAACTGCTCGGCGAGAGCTCTCATTAGACATTTCTTCCTTTGTTCTTTTCCTCGGTTTCTGCTAAGTTTTGCTGTCGGCTTGCTGCCGCCTCTCCCCTTTGGTTCCCTTCTTTGCAATGCGGTTGACGATCGGTATGTCGCATCCGAGCATGCTGGGCAGGGACGGATGCACCTGCGTGACGCCGCCTTGGTCGTACACCATGTCGAACCTGGCAGCACCAAACGATGCGACATTCGTTGTAAACCATGAAGCCTGTGTCACTTCTATCTTCGAGGCCATTAATTTCTGGAATCGCTTCCCCGGCAGTGGTTGATCTGTTAGGATCTGTTAGGATCCATGCGCGCGCAGAAGTTTTACAGTCTTTCCTATGTTAAGCCTTGCCTGATTTTTTTGACACATTTTGCATATCACATGTAGAACAGAATGCCAGCATTTAGTGCGGTGTATTTATCCAATAGTCATGCCAACGAAGTAAGCACACACTACGCCAGCGTTCCTCAACAGGACGTCGTGTATGGGCGCGGATCGAATTGAGGGGCATCCTGTCATGTGCGGCAATCACCTCCCAATACGTTATACAAAGGCAGCAAAAAATACAGCACCCTAAGA
Organism: Ostreobium quekettii; assembly: GCA_905146915.1. Taxonomy (NCBI): domain Eukaryota; kingdom Viridiplantae; phylum Chlorophyta; class Ulvophyceae; order Bryopsidales; family Ostreobiaceae; genus Ostreobium; species Ostreobium quekettii. Next base: position 56,853 of record CAJHUC010001811.1, read on the forward strand.
CCTGTTCCAATCACGCACGCACACGCCGCACACATGCCACTGTGGAATAACATTGCTGGCATAAACCAGAAGAACAGCAATGCAAACCCATATGCCGCACCCCCCGAGGCTGGCTGGCGCGTTTCCGTTGAACTTCCCCTCGACGTCCACGATGGTCATCGCGTCGCTCACGAGGTGGTACTTGAGCTTGAAGTCCGCGGCGGTGTCCGTCATGAAGCTGGGAGATGCGTTCACCTCGATGAGCCAGGGCTTGAGGTCGGCGCCCACGAGAATGTCGTAGCCGTACACCTCGAAGCAGTGCTTGTCCTGCGTCACGACGTGCTGCACCGCCAGCAGGGACCTGAGCAAAAATGCGTTGCATTAATGCTGCGACCTGTTTTGGGGATTGTAAGTTGCTCAGGAAATTTTCTGAGGAGCCTCTTTGGGCTTCAGGCGATGGTAAACACGGAAGCCAGAAAGGAGATGGGAGGTGGGCAGACCATATGGTCCACGCACGCATGGGGGGCCTTTGGAGTTTCCGGCTTTCGACAGGAAGACTGCAGCACTGATTGGAATGCATGTGCACATGTCCACGCCGTGACATGGACCGAAGTCCGCGCCCAAGTTAACGCGGCACGCCGAAAAAGAAGGGGCATTTCGGAAAGATTCCTAAATCGCGAATATTCGTAATGATTGCGCATCAGCAACATACGGAATGAAGCAATCGAGTTCCATGGCGAAGTCATCGACGCCTCTTTGGGCCGCCCTTCACCAGCGCCACTGGCCTGTGTCGGGCCGGCGATCTCTGTTAATGGTTGCGCCCTTTGGCCTTGGCGTCCAGGCGATCTTCCCCAGCCTTTCAAAAGTCTGTTAAAAACTAATTAGGTTATAACCTCATTAGGTTGAAACTCGCCCATGCCGGCGGCGTTTCCGTCCTTGAGTCGACAGTGCGTCGCGTCGGAATATGCGAACTGCAGATGAGCGGCCGAGTATATGGGATGCCTTTTTTTTATCGACGGTAGTTGGCACAAAATGGGGATCTGGCTCAACCGCTGTACCTAATCACAAAACGGTAAATTCCAAATCCACATGCGGACAAGCCACAGTGCATCAAATTCTGTTATGCGCCAAAGCACATATAGCGAATATTGCATGGATGCGCATGCCCAACATTTGCATCCAATCAACAGATACGCGATTGAGTGGACCTGAATAGGCAACAAACATATGGACGAACACACGGACAAACCTACTCTCGCTTGCAGACCCTGCCCTGGCAATCGCCTAAAAGACGTGCCGGAAGTGCACCTGAAAAAAAGCTCCGGAAGCGTTCACCAGTCCCCACCTGATGACGATCCCTTGAATGTCCTCAAACAGACGGCTGGCGCGCTCCGGGCCCCACCTCGTGGCCACGTACATCTTCAGGCTGCGCAGCGGCCACTTCATGCCCGTCTTGCGGTCGTAGCTGTCCGCCTTCTTCTGTATGGAGACGTTGGTCAGGTGCATGTACACGTCCTTGATGTTGTCGCGGGACAGGCTGTAGCGCGAGGAGCTGAAGCGGCAGAAACCGCCCCTGTGGAGGTGCACGCGCAGGGGGCTGAAGCTCAGCACCAGGGCGTATATGCGGATGTCGAACTTCCGGCCGCCGATGAGCAGCGGGTTGTCCAGGTAGCGCGACACCACGTAGATGTCCCGCCAAGCCTCCACCTTCTCCTTCTCTTCCATCTCCTTCCTCCACTTGTTGACCTGAGGGCCCGCTCCCGGGCGAGACGTCAGCCTGTGTCTATCCGTCTGGGAATTGCGACGGTAGTGCGTGTTGAGGGCCGTCGGGCTCGGTTTGGCAGAGCGTGGTCCGTTTCGTTCAATGGAAATGGGTCGCTGCACGCGCCCTTCGAGGTCATATGCGACGCAGCAGTTTCCGAGAATCGTGCGCAACTCACCACGCCTGGGCGAAGCCACAAACCGCTTCCCAAACTGATTCTGAATCAAACACCCCTTTCGCCAGTGCTTCAGAGGCGCTGAGAGGGTCCCAAATGCGGTCGCCCCGTCCTTCTCAACATCTGCGCACTGCTCTTTGCTTTTGAAATGCGCATGCGCCGGCGCGTGCAAAGGGCCATTTGGTGAGTGGAAGCGTCATCAAGGCGACGGGCGCCGCTTCGCGTACCAGCTCCGGCGGTCACCTGGCTTAGTTTGTCAAGGAGGAAGATTCCTTTCCCCTGGGCCCTGCCGCAGGGCTTCATGATCCACGTCCCGCCGCTCCTCCTGAACTCCTCCGCAAACAGGCCGTACTCCTGCGGCAGGGTGTACGTCTGTGGGAAGAAGTCCATTTCTCGCCCGCGGCCCTCCTTGTCCAGCTGCCGCTTGGCCCTCTTCAAGTTTTTCACCATCAGGTCCCTGCGCGGGTCGCACGTTGGTGCTGTCCCTCTTCCCTGACGCATTGGGCGTGGGGTGCAATGCATGCCAGCAGTCTGCTCTGGATTAAACGTACGGTGCCGCATGTCTTGTCACAAGGCAAGCAGCGACTGAATACCACATTCATTCGCTGTTTGCCTTGTTTTCCTAATAAAGAGAGATTGGTGTGGGTGTCCGAGAGAGCTCCAGATTCACTACTGCCCAAATGCTGCGGTCCGAATTTTCTGTACTGTGATTAAATTTGATTCAGATATAAGTTTGTTCCTGGCGCATTGGATCTAGAATTTCGTTGCGGGATTTGTCCCTTTGGATTCTTGCAAGTAGGACCAAATGAACAAACCAAGCATGCCAGACATGAAGATACGGGACCTGCCACACAAGCAATTCATCAGCATATAAAATTGGAATTATGCCAATTTCGATACCCAATTGGCATGCTCATGCACGTACATATGTTGAATTTCCTACCTCATCATAAGCGTGTCTGTGAAAATTGGAACAATGGTAAATGCGTTGTCCTGTTGAGGCATTGCTTGGAAATTGTGTTGCTGGAAATGATTGTAACCGCAGGTGCGCGCCTCGCCACACCGTATGCTGTCTTCCAAATACCTGCCCTTACTTTCTGGTCAACTCCACGTGCCGAGGAAAATGATTCACGCGCTGATGCTCCAAGAGCTTTCCAAAATCAAATCCTGCTTCCTGGCTGAGTGAGTGCACATCGGCCCTGCGCGTGGGCACACAGAGAAGTCATCTTTCACAATCCAATGATGCACGGCACTCAATCGGATAACAAGCTTCGTTGGCTCTTCGGAGCCCCTGGATTTACTGCGTTGACGATTCTGCAAGCGGACATTCGAGAAGGGGAGTGAACTTGCATCTCATTAGCACTTGAGTTGTCATGGCGCACCGACACAATAGATGTGGGACACCGCCCTGCGCCTCGCAAGGCCGCCCACCTTCACCCCCCTCCACGCGCGTGGAAAGAAGAAAAGAAGAGACAATACTATGCCCTGCTGCAGGGCATCTCAAATTCGACCCAGATGATTCGATCAGGTCGCGTGCTGGCTTTACAAAGCGGTTGCGCAAGCAGGACTGTCTCACCAGAAGATGTCCCAGTCGTACTCGTCATGCACCTCTGTCCATCCCCTCCGAGTCATCACCTTGTACGCCACGCAGCTGTGCATCGTCGTCCTGAACCTCACAGTCCCCGACCTCTTGCACGACGGACCGCCGCGCTTTCCCTCCATGGCCTCCCAGACGCTGTTTCAAACCCAAACCCCTGCTCTGTAACTACGGTGACCACATATCGTCTCTTGACAGTATGGATAATAGTTTCGCAGACACTTGCTTAGGAGGGGCTGCCCATCGTATGACCTATTTCACTTTCTCTTCGTATTCAAAGCAAAGAGCATACAAAGAACAATACAAAGAATCATATCTGTATTTCAAAGCGAAGACTTGTTGAACAATTCTTACCTCCACTCGCCACCCCTGGGGCCTTCGCGGGATACGTTCACTCGTGGGGATGGGAATCGAGATGTCGGGCCCAATCACGCGACGGGGACCCGTGGGACCGCAGTGTGTGAGGACGGCAGGGGCAAGCAAATGCCGTTCGCCTCCTGGGAGCGAGTTGCTGCTGAAGATCTACACCAGACACTGTGCGGGGTGAGAATTCACGACTGTACCGCCGGCCGCCTACACCACCTAGGGCTGTATTCGAGCACGTCTATCGGAAAGCTATGCGTTTTGGCTCATGTGGTGTTCAGATACTCATCCGTGCGTCTGATCCCTTCGCTCACTTGAGTTGCTTCATGTCTTCTGGGAGCTGATGTCATCTCCATTCGGTATTCTTTTGGACTGCAATGCAAGAGCAAGGGTTTGATCCAATGCCGCCCAATTTGACCAGCCGATTATTTCAGTTCAACTGCGTGTTCGGTGCAAAGCTGTCAGGCAAAAGAAATCGAATATCGCGAGATAGGCGAAGAAGCCCCTTTGCGTGGGCTATCGTCAACAATCCATTCACGGAGATTGAGAACTCGTGGATTCAAGATTTGCTGGTGCAAATCGCCGACACTGCTTTTCCAGGGCAACAGGGGATCTGGCATCGACCTCCTTTTGCCACGGTGTGTGTACTTGTTTTGCTGATGCGTCGGCACTACTGTGACAAGGTTCCAAGGCACGCCCAAGCCAGGTCTTCATGACATCAAGACAAGGAGGCAGCCATCAACGCCCAATTTTTGCCCCAGGCGGTAGTGTCTATGACTTGTTGTTATATCAAGCTCATATCAACGTTCATCATCGTCAAGAATTCTTACATATCAAGGCGAGGAGGCAGCCATTGGCTCCCCACGTCGTCCGAGCAAAAGCAGTGCCCATCAGTTGCAACGTCAATCACATAGCCAATGAGGCGGTTGTCAGCTCCTGTTTTGTTCATTATCATCATTCTTACAGAATAAGGCAATGAGCCCCCTGTTTTGTTCGACAAATGAAGTGCAAGAAAATGGCCCCGCTTCGTTGGTCCATTCAGCTGGGGAGGGCCTGGCAGTGCCAAGGCGACACACACCTGAGTCGCGGGCTAGGTCAACGCTGACCGTGTCCTGCTCGGCCGTGCGGCAGTGTGAAGAATTCGGGAGGCTCCCAACAGCGTTGCCCTGTCCGCCGCTGAAAGCCGGGGACGCCGGAGTCCCGTTCCGACAGGTTTCGGAGCGACGCAAGACAGTGCCGGAAAGGGCGACAGTGCTGTGCTCGCAGGAAGGCGGGCTTGTGCGAATGTGAACGGGAACAGTGAATAACGGGCGCCGGATATCTGAGGCCATACAAATCTGCAAGCACGGACTGGCCCATTCCGCATCATTATCATCACGAAATGTCACGTGCCAGGAAAGCTTCTTCTGCACCGGGTGCTGATGCAACTAATTGATGCTACCTCATTGCCTTGTTCTGTAAAAATTCATGATGATGATGATGATGATGATGATGATGATGATGATGATGATGATGATGATGATGATGATGATGCAACTAATTGCGTCATCTGTGCACAACGCAATTGTGTCGAGCTGACAACCAATTGATGCGTGCACAGCAAGAAAAGGGAGTCCATCAACACGCCTGCTTTCATGAATCAAGCCGTAAAAGCAATGGTGATGATGACGATGCAGTAAGCCGCGCGGGGCTGACGAAATCAACGACTAGTTGCGCGTTTTGGTGACTGCAATACGCTCATTGTACACTCGTTCGCGGGCGCCACACACAGCGCGCAGCACATGAAACGAAGGCGAACAGTACTTTGACACTCAGCTGCGCTCAATCCACCCCGCGTGGCGGCGACGGCCTGCCTCCGACCCGCTTACATCTCAAGGCTTTGAGCTCACGTTGAAGTCGCCCCTTGCCATGTGCTTTCGTGTTCACACCAACATGAATACAGTTCGCTTTGCTGTTCCATTTGTTGCGATCACATTACGCCTTTGCAGGGCAAAACACTTGCCAAGAGCTCTCACAGAACATGAAAAAAATGCCGAATGGGAGTGCATGAGATTCTCTCCCTGGTGCTGACGGAGCCACCCGCTTTCCCAAACCCGCGGATTCCTTTGATAACCACAGCCTGAACGCTCCAAATTTCCAGTTGCTGCGCCCAGGTCTCCAGACACTAGGTGGACAGCATCTTGCCAAGTTCATATCGTATCCTATCCATGGGTCCTTTGCGCCAGTCGGGGTGCTGTTCGCCGCCAAAGTTGAGATACTTCCGCCTGATACACTACCGTTCGGCCCAGCAGCATTGTACAGCGAACAAGAGGTGGCACCTAACATTCTATGAACTCTTTTCAACGTCGCTATCAGCCGCTTCTTCCCTGTCACTTGTGTCCTTTGCATCTTGCCTTTCAGGAGCTGCATGCATTTGCGCCTTGAGTTTCTTCATCTGCAAACGTGCACAATATTCGCTGAGTGGACATAATAAAATACGCGAGCCCGCTGCTCATATGCACAAATTTAACATGAGTTCACTGTCATGTTGGTATCAAATCACATTCACTCGTGACATTTCATGCCATGACAATGTATCAGCTCCACAATAATTTAAAATGCGTGCAGAGACGTGCGCTCCACAAATTCGTACTCAGGATAGATTCGCTTTATCATCGCACAGACAATTTTCCTCTCTTCTGCAGTTCTTGCAGGTGCATTGGCTTCTCTTTATGGGGCTGTGTCCTTAAATTCCAAATGAAGATTCCATGATCCAGAAGCTGAGTTGTGCCCAATAACCGCCAACATTTGACTTCACTGAAATAGTCTGTAGGTCATAAGCACTGGCCCACCCCAGAAAACCCCTTCCAGCACAGACTTGTAAAAATATGTAACAATATGAAGTGAATGGAAGACGCAAGAGCAATCACTGCGCTGTGTGCAAAATGAAAACTTTGCCACGAGTGCTTTATGCCACAAACCAATACCTCCACCCACTAAATCACCCTCCACACAGCACAAAACATCTTCCTCACAGCATATGATAGTCAGGCTCACAATCTTGCCTGGGGTGTGATTGCGCACTTGGGTGGTGGGTCGCACAGTGCCGTGCAACGTTTCCTCCGTGTGCGGAAAACACTCCTACCTTCTTCTTAATGAAGGCTGCCTTGAGCCGATCTCGTTTCCTCTGCATCTGTGCAGATCGCCGCGCCTTTAATCGGATGGCACGTTCTCGGCCTTCTTTTGTCAGCTCTGCTTGCTCAAGAATAAGCTGGACGTTCATAAACAAACCAAGAATCAACTGTCAGGTTGGGTTGCAAGCTGTGCTTTGGCACAATGCCACCACAGATTGGCATTCAATGCAGCAAAGATACATTACAAATGAGCAGCAACTCGCTGTAGAGTTTTCAGAGAAAATGGAACAAGCATCAGGCACAATGGTGCTGTCCACGACATGTGCATAAAAAATTTACAGCTCACCACCTCCAGCATGCAATACAGAATATGTCTACACAGGAAAACATGGGTTTACATGCCAGAGGATGTGCTTCAGGTACACAATCTCACCACCACTGAGAACCTGAAATGCATCAAACTATGGTCTTGGCTGATACAAGGGCCAAACGGATAGGCAGTGGCTAGACAATATAGTCTCACCTCTTTTTGTTGTTTTCTACGTTCATCCCTCTCTAATTCACTATCGTAGTCACCGTGGTCAGCTCGCTTCCGATCCTCTTGTTGTTCTTGAGAATTTCCAGCAACACGGCCTGAAGAATGCAACCCGTGAGGAACACAGATAAGGAACAACAATGTTGTACACTTTTGGCTCCCAAAGGTGAGCATTCCTGAGCGATGCAAGCTTCCGGTGACAATCTGCTTTGACACAGTTTATTAGTTCCCAACATGGTGGACATTTGCTCACCATGTTGCAAGGCCAGGTGGACATTTCTGTTGACATGGACATCGTGAACAATATGGAGATCTTCTCACTGGGTACAAAGGGATGCTCTGTTACAGTTTCCAATTTCGAAATCAGCCTGGATTTCCACCACGATTTCAGTCATGGCTCCCACAGAATGGGTGGGTTCCTTTACCCACCTGCCTCCCCCAGTTCTTCCCCAGGTGGCTGTGGGCCCTCACGATCATGGCCACTGCCCTTTCGCAAGAAATCCACTTCATATATGTCATCATCATCGCGCACTTCTCCTCTCACTGGGTGCACCAGCAGCACAAAAGTGAGCATTCCCATTATCCACAGCATGGGAAAGCGTGAGTTATAATCTGTTGCTGAGGGGGAGCCCATTGTATCACAAGTCTTATTCTCGTTGCAATATATCTTCCACCGTTTCCATTGTCTGCTGAAGGCACTTCTGTGCTCCACTTCAGTGAGCATGGCTTGCTGGGCGCCATGAGGATAGTTCAAGGCTTTCAGAGGCCTGACACAAGCACCAAAATCTGCATTTCTTCACTATCGTATGAGCTGGGCGATGCACAGCTAACATTGGCGAGCGTTATTGTGGGTAAAACATCGTGCTTGGTGCATCCCTCTCTCACCCACTGCCAACAATGGCACCCAGACAAGCCCAACAACAACAACATGAAAGCGAACAGTGTGCCTGGACAGAGGTAACCCTGCAATGGTGTAAGCTCAGGCACTGCCCAATGTGGCCACAAATCCCTTGTGTGTTTGTTGATAGAACACGACTCCTGAAAATTTTGGAGTCAAACATAAGCCCAAAAAACTGGTCGACAACACACCTGCAACCACAGAAGAATCGTCTTTGTGCCACTTTTGCAATTTTCTACAATTTTGATCGTGGTACCACTCACTGATTCTGTTGTAGAGATCTGCTTTGCGCTCCAATGCTGCATAGCACTCAGACGCCCTGTCTGCAGTACTCTGCAACAGCATGGTGAAACAAGTGAAACGCTCTGTCAGTAGCAGTGAGGTGAGCATAGGGATTTTCAGGGACTTTCAGCAATTTTCAGCACATGAAGTTCAATGGGTTTGGTGCAAGTATTCCTGGTGAGCTAGAAATTTGTCAGAAATAAATGTTGCTTGAAACCAAGAGTACATCACCATAATCACAAACAGTGTAAAAGATGATCAAGCTGTCACTGCAATGTTGCAGCAACATCACAACTATAGATACCAACTACTGGGAATACTCTGTCAAGGTACCTCTGATAAATTGGACCCTCTACCCATGAAATGTACAAGCAGCAGAGGTTCTGGACCTGCTGAAACACAAGATTGAAGCATTGTGTGACAGCCGATGACCATCGACTGTTCATGTTGTCCTGCATCAACGTCAATGACAAAAATGCCCCCACCTTGACATGAAGTCTGTCTTTTTGATCCCTCTCCTCCACCCCTGGGTTCTTTATGACCACGTCCTTGCCAGTTTTTCGCCTTGGAGGCTTTCCACCTTCTGCCTCTGCAGCCAACCTTGCCTCCTCTTGAGTGCGGTACAGTTGAGCCTTCAAGTCAATCAGGGTTCCAGGTGTGACACCTGCACAAGTGCAAGTATTGCATGTAAAGTACTTGGAGTAAGCCACGCCATAAATGAATTACGTGCAAAGTGTGTAGAGTGTGGATGGAAAGCACAATGTGTTCAACGCACATATGCAAAACGTGCAATTGTACACAATGTGGACGCAAAGCAGGACGTTTGCTTCCTATCTATCAGTCCTTCGTCATCATGCACTAACACAGGCTTGCGCCATTCCATTGAATGATGCAACAACTATTTCCTGTCGAAGAGATTTATGACTTTGTTGCCATTTCTTCACAGTCTCATTCCTTTAGTGCTGTTGTCTACTCAAGCTAATGCCTTTTTGAAGCCAACACCAACATGGCAAAATTGCTTCAACACCTGCACCGTGTTTTAAAGGCTTTTCTGGCCGATTCCACTCAAGATCACCAGAGGCCTTGAGTCAAACTTGTTGCATCGCGACTGGTTGCCTGTCAGTATGCTTGGTTTGGAGACTGAGATAGCATCAGGGGACATCGCATTCTGAGCAGTCTGTGCGAGTACCTGGGCCCCACATCGCCCTGCAGGTACACGGCCATTCCTTTTTCGCCTTTGGACAACCGGACCACGCAAGCGCCCAAATTTACCCTGAATTCCCGGTGTACCTCCCCGCCACAGGCGCCTTATTCCCCAGCCTATATTCCCAACCCACATCCGGCGCCCGCCAAAACACGATCATCATCGATCTCCGAGAAACGGGAGTCTGCGCATGTCCCCAAATGCGCGCCATCACTCAGATTCGGCCAGGGACGCCGTCCCCCTTCTCACCCACTCCCCATTCCGCTCATCACCCCCACGGCCAGCGTCGCTCGCGCATCGGCCCGCGCGGCTGTCGTCCCGGCCACTCCACGCGGCGCCGAAACGCCCCCCGTGGCCGACGCTCACCGTCGATGGCCCGGCGCTTCCTGGGCTGCAGCGCGCTCTCCGTCAGCCATCCCAGCGACTCCACCGCCCGCGCCACGGGCTTGGGGCCCACGGGTTCGGAGGGCCCCGTGCCGCCGTCACCCATAGCGCCGTTCGCCCTCGTTCGCCTCCTAGAGGGAGCTGGTGAGACCTGTGCGTCCCGCTGCTGCTGGCGGTTGCAGGCGGGGCAACTTTGGCACTGCGAGTGCCGTGCTCGTTTTGCGCACCCCGTAGTTTGCGGTTTGTGCATATGCGCTAAGTACAATGCACGGATGAGGAGGGCATTCCCGATACGCAGACACCGTGCCAGTACCGAGACCAGTACCTAAACCTTAAAGAATGTAAAGTATATAAACCCTCAAAACAACCTTAGGAACCTAAAACCTACAGATCCTAAAAAACCGGTTCTGTACCGGTCCTGTACGGTCTCGGCACTGGTCTCGGTCCCAGTTTCGGTTGTGGTCTAAAGTTTGTGTATGGGGGACATTGCGCAAATGAGCCCGCCACTCTTGTGCGGGAGCTGTGGGTGGATGCCTTGCGGCGCCAGTCTGCAGAATTGGCAGGATGAACTACCGTTGGCCACTGTTACGGCCGCCAAGGTGTGCTCTTTTGTGCGTGCAGTTTGTTGGCAATTGGCAAACAGTTTTCGTAAATAATCGCTCTGCAGTTGGCTGGAAGCCACTCTCTTCTACGGATTGCTGCATGCCTGACTTGCTATTCTATAATCTGGAGGTTGTACCAGCCAACCACGTCAATCTGTTCTAGAGTTTGCAAGTGAATTGTGCCCATTCCGCCAACCACGTCAATCTGTTTTAAAGTTCGCAAGTGAATTGTGGTCATTCACCCAATCTGATCCAGAACATGAAACACGTTTCTTCTTGCTGCCCTTCCAACGATGGCTTGCCGCTGAAGGCACTCGAGACATTCCGTCGTAGCTAAATCAACTTTCGTTTCTGCCCCTGGTCACCTACTAGCAGAAAAATTGTTCGTTTGCCCCCAAGGTGCTCATCTATAAACTTGAAAGAATCACCGGCTGTATGTATCACAGATCAGCCAGTGCAGTCTTTTATCATGGACAACCCATCCAGGCATATCCCCCTTTAGAGATCCAATTCGTGTTCTTGTTCCCTTTCGTCCCTTTTCCCTCAGATCGTCCAACACTTCGTAGGCGAGACCGTGACTCTCATCGCGCTCTCAATCTCACTTGCATCAAATGCGAATTCTCGTCAGTGCCTGAGCCTTGAATGCAGGTCGTCTGCTGTCGTCTTCTTCCCCTCCCAATATGCTCGTCGCTCAAACGCTTGCCTCTTAGATAGCCCCCTTTCCGCAATTTCTCCTTTGTTCATTATCGCCTTCCAAGCCGCCTTGAACCCCAGCTCAGTCACGTTGAATGCACAGGATACTCAACAAAACGCATATTCTCAAGAAAATAAGCACGTGCATTAATGCCACACTCAAAATTAAATCACCAATACTAAGTTGAACGCGGCATGATACTCAAGTTAAAGTTTTCGCAATATCTAGAATATTGAGCTTCAAGACAATCATGGATGCAAACCATCAATGTGCTCTACTGTTAACTGACGGGCTACCCTTTACTTACAAAGCAATGGCCATAAGGGTACGGCAGCGCTCATTGCGCAGATTGGCCCTTGGATCCTTTTACAACCTCGGGCGCCGAGCGGAGGAGCTGCGAAACGGCACTCCCATGGACTCGGGGAACATACTCCGCAAGGGCGGCCATGGTCGGTGCCAGAAAGTGACAGAAACCTTGTCGTGTACATTGACGGGGTTCAATGGAGCAGCGCCTGGTGACGCCTGCATGCGTCAGCAGGCTGGAGCGTCGCTCCGCGGCCCTGTCAGCCCGCGCCCCCGTGTGGTTGGCCTCTTGCAAGTCCCGACCGACCTCCTGCTCGGGACTAGGAAGAGACCCGCGCACACAGCGCACAGCGCACGGCGCACTCAGTGCAGCCACTGCCCAGCCGCCTGAGCCACCCCGATCGCCAGGATGCGCGGCTCCCCTGGCCTCCAGGCGAGCTTCCCCGCCAACTTGCAGGCCGCAGGTGACGATTCTGGCGACCCGGGGTCGCCCCTCGGCTCGCCGACCCCGGCCAGGTAGGCGCCCCCGGCGACTGGATCCGTGCGCCGCATCGACCACAGCCAGTCGGGCCCCGGGGAGGGGTCCTCCCGCCAGGGGCTCCCGCCCGCGTGTGCTGCCCAGTCGTCGGGTATGGAGCTGAAATCCACATCAGAGGTGAGTCTGGCCGATAGGGAACGCGCAACAATGTGCTGCGGATGTTCGACTTGGGATGGATGTTTCAGTGGATGCCGTTTTGGAGCAGCCCGCCCCCCGGGGCGCATGGCGCGGATGTTGTGGCTTCCCCGTGATCGACGGATGGATCGGCGCGCACAGAGTCTGGGCGTCCGGGCCGTGGCTAGCCGCGCCGCGAGGGTCAGGTGCCACGCCGCGAAGCGCCAGATCGGCAAGCGCGGTAGCGGCTGCAGCGCGGCCCTCCACGCCCCGCCCGCCCACACACCAGGCGCGAGGCCTCTTGTGCTTGTCCTCCCGCTTGCCGCCGCCCGCTTGCGGTTGGTCACCTTTCGATCGCTGCTTTTCTTGACCTTCTTGGCCACGCCCCTGCCCGTCCCCACGCCCCTAGGGGCCCTTCGCAGCTCCTGACAGGCGTGCAGTGACCATTGTCAGACAGAAGGTTCCCTCCAATTCCAATGACTCATTCTCATATATCAACGCCAAATGGCATCGCGTCGCTATGGCACACGGAACGGGGCGATGTGAGCGGAATTTCCAGATGCCCAGTTGGAGCTTACCAAGTTTCGGGCTATCTTCCATGATATACCCAAGGCAGTCCCCAGCCACGATGAAGAGCCTCAATTATCACCCTCCTCCACCATGTTGATGCCGTTGTGGCGGACAGCATCATTTTCCACCAACACATGCTGCCGAATCCCCAAGCACTGGGATGTAACGCAATGTCGCAAAAATCCGCGTGCCACTCTGACACGCGCCTTTGCCCCCAACGGAGTATTTCCCACAGCGTAATGGGAAACAAGGGCGCGCAGGACGTGGCCTTTACGATCAGTAAAAAGAGTTTAAATTGAACAGATAGGCCAGGGCGGGACGATTTGTGAAGGACACTCACGCCATCTGGTCTTGGCATCCCGTCATTCAATGGACACCTTCTCACTCTCACCCAGGCTTGGTTTTTACGTTTATGTTTACGTTTTTACTTTTACGTTTTTACACATAAAAACGTAAATTTGCAAAAGGGCTTATTTTGCGGCTATTTTTACCTTTTTATGGCTCCCTGGCACACGTAGGTTACACGACAAAAGTTGCCTATAATGATCAGTCCTCTGCCATCTGCAGCACCCACAACACAATGTCCTCCTCGCCCTTGGCAAGGGCGATAATGACGTTCAACAAAAACTTGGCTTCTGCCTCTTCCGAAGCGTCTGGCTGCCACTCTCCGGACTCTGTAAGTTTGCATGTGCTGTCCTTATGTACACCAACCAGTTTTTATGTTGTATTTACGTATTTTTACGCATTTTTACATGTAAAAACGTAAAAATTATTTTTACACGTAAAAACGTAAATACGATCAATTTTATGGCGTCAAAAACCAAGCATGCTCTCACCACAGCCGAGGTCGCACTGTTGCTGTAAGCCTGTGCACCTCGCTGTGTCGCCACTATTTTCGCTGCTTCACTTCAAAGGGGCCAACGCCTAGCCCCCCCTTGGATACCGGCCTCGCGAGAATGCAGGGACAGCATAACTGGCAACGCAGGGCAGGTCGTTGGGTAGCGGGCACGTCAGGCGTGTGGGGCATCCCTGGCGCGTCATCTTTGGTAGGTGCCATGACTTCAATCAATGCCCAGTCACGCTGGACATTCGGTACTGTTGCGCACCCGATACCGACAATTGCGGTCCCTGTACCGCAAATACAATTTTAACCCAAGAGACTTCCCGGCGTGTCGAGTCCGGGCAGCCCTACTAGTATGGAGATGGATGACATCGGTCCTTCAGGTTCTGAGCTGGATCCAGAACGGTGTCCCAATCTCATGGCAGTCCGGACCACCGAGACCGTTCCATCACGAGAATTATGTCATGCAAGGGGAATATCAGACGGCTTTAGAAGACTAGATTCTACTAAGCTACATCCGAGTTGGGGCCCTCAGACCAGCAACATGCTAGGATTACATCAGCAGAGCCTTTCTAATACCAAAACGGGACGGGGGTTGTCACTTAGTGATCGACCTCCGCCATCTCAACGCACATTGTCGGGTGCCGACAACCCATTTCAAGACGCTGGCGACACTCTCCGTCTGGATGGAACCCGAGAGTTGGATGATTGCTTGGGATTTCCGAGACGCTTACATGCATCTGAGACTACAATCGGACCTCATCAAATATGTGACAATTCAAGTGAATGGCGAGTATTGGAAGGTGCCCACCCTTTCCTTCGGGTGGTGCGGGAGTCCTTTTTACTTCACAAAACTACTCCAGCCATTAGTCGCCTTCCTCAGAGCACCGCAGAACAACATATCATGTCCTCCCTTGAATTTCCCCTCCCTTCGCCAATTGTGGGAGGCGAACTACTTCATCAAAATCCTGCCCTATTTGGACGACTTCCTAAGGGCAAGAAGTGACAGGCGGAACTTGCGAGCATGGGGTGTCCTAGTGAGGGCGCTCCTAAGCGACTTAGGGTTGGAAATCAAAGACTCCAAATCCGTCTGGGAACAAGTGACTTTGAAGGTTCACCTTGGCCTGGTTGTGGACTCATGGCGGGCCATGTTCCTTTGCCCGCCGGACTCTTTGAAAGTCCTCCAACAGTTGGCGAAGGACATCATCGTCAACAGCAGCTTGAATGCATGATTGGTCACGGCCAGAAAGGTGGCCCAGTTCTGCAGCAAGGCGAACGCCTTGGCCCCGGCGATTGCCCCAGCCCAATTTTTGCTGCGCGAGCACTTCTCCAGTCTACGGAACAAATAGAGCTGGAGCTCCCCAGTGCGCCTCAGTCGCAAGGCATTGGCGGATCTCCATTGGTGGATGCAAGTTCTCCAGACAGGTGGCAGAGCCGAGCCTTTCTACGTCAACCAACGTCAATGTCAATGGCGACCGATGCCTCGGATTTTGGATGGGGCGCCGCCTTGGAGGATCCCTGTTGCCTAACCTCGGCCCAGCCCCTGATAGCGCGAGTTTTTTGGATGGCACAAGAGAGGATTTGGCACATCAACTACAAAGAGCTGGAAGCGATCGGTTTGGGCATCAAGTGTTTCTTGCGGAACTTGACCAACCGAACAGTGCATCTACAGGCAGACAGCCAGACGGTCTGCTGCATTTTGGAAAAATGGCGCTCAAGGGCACAGCCTCTGCACTTCAAGCTGTGCAAACTATGGTGGCTGCTGGACACACATCGCATTACGGTGCAACCCCAATGGATTTCAACAACAGAGAACGTGATTGCAGACGCGCTCAGCTGGGAGACGGACAAGGAGGACTATTGCCTGTGTCCCACGTGGTTTTGGCACCTAGATCTATGTTGGGGCCCACACACTGTCGACCGATTCGCCAGCTGCCTCAACCGCCAACTCAAACGGTTCAATTCAAGGTGGGGAGACGTAGGGTCAGAGGGCGTGGATGCATTCGCCCAGCCCAACTGGCCCGAGGAGAACAATTGGTGCAATCCCCCCTGGTCTCTGCTACCTCGCATGGTTCAGCTCCTTCACAATCTTCCGCGCGTCCAAGCCACCGTTCTCGCCCCGCATTGGCCAGGCGCGGTTTGGTACCGGCCATTGAAGGCGCTTTCCAACGATTCTTGGGTTCTGCCTCGATCTCCAACCTTCTTTCTACCAGGCCGGGGGGCGTAGGTGCCTCAGAGAGTAGCGCGGTGGCATGTCGAGGCTTTTTGAATCGGCAAGGCGCCAGTGACCCACCCCTCACGCCATTGATCCAGCCAGGCACCCCGCTGCCGCTCGCTGCCTCTGGCCTCCTCGATCACGATAATGAGCAGAGCATAGTTGAGGCCCTCCTTTCCTCAAATGCTCCATCAGGCCGCCGCTCCGTATGGTCTAAATTCAGCAAATACTGGCGCTTCTGCTCGGAGGCCAAGCGCAGGTGGAGCCCCATACCGACTGAATAACCGATGGTCTGGGCTTACGTACAATCTTTGCGGGACAGCACCCACATCCAAGTACAGAGTGTGCCCCAGTACATCAGCGCAATTGCCACTGTGCACCGGTGGCTGGCGTCCCCCGACCTGTGCCCCCATGATTCGGTCGTGGAGCAACTCCTCAAGTCGTGGCGTCTCAAGGTCAGCCCCCTTATCTCCAAGAAGCAGGCTGTGCCACTCCCCACTTCGATCGTCCTCCAGCTGGCCAAGGAGGGGTGCCGCAGGAATGCTCCACAGGAGATCCGGGCGGCCTTGGTGGTGGTTTTTGACACAGCCTTTTTGTCCCGGGCTGACTCTTCCTTTGCGATGGAGGTAGGCAATGTGTCAGTGATCGAGGGACCTTCTCCGGCAATCCTGTTTACCAAACGACGATACAAAGGTAAGCAGGTAGCCAATCTGTCGTTTTGATGACGCAGTTTTCGAATTGCAAGCTTCCCTGCCTTTGTTTCCTTGTTCAGACAGTGGGTGTCTAACTGCCAGGCGGCGTGGCTTTAATCCAACAGGCTGGAGTCTACCCTCCTTCGGCAGCTGCCGAACGAGCCGGCTCCTACGCCTTTGACATGGCAAGACGGCACCACTTTCGTAACCTCTTTGGTGATGGTGTTTGTTACACCCACCACGATGTTCGTCGCGGGGGGGCAACCGCCACCTTTGCGGTTGGTGCACCCGTCTAGAGGGTTTGCTACTGGGGTGGATGGTCAGTTTCTTCAGACAGTGTGACCAAATATATTGACTTCACACACATCGCCACCCCCTCCGATTTCCAAATGTTTGGCTGGCTACGAGGGACGGGGGAGCAGCTGGCACAACAGTTCGGCCATCTCTTTCAAGATGCAGCTCCTCCCTCCACCAGCATTGCTTCCCCTAGCCCTCCTTTGTCTTCTTCACCCAGCTCCTATTTCGATTCGGGTGACGATCTGTAGCCCCGTCCAGTCTCCATCTACCTTGGCTGACCTACTTCCCCTCCACTGTCTGGTCAAGCTACTCGCGCCCTTAGAGGCTCGTTCTGAAGCCTATCTCCGCTTGGGGCAAGGGCTCTGGGCCCCTCATTGTTGGAAGTATGGAGGCAATTCAGATGGGAGAGACTCAGTTGGACCAAGTTTTGATTGATTGAATGTAGATGTTAGCAAGGATTGAACACTTTGTTTGTATGTCTGATGTTTGTAAACAATTTCATTTCTGGCACAGACCTTTGGTCTTTTGTGCCTGGGTGGGAGAGGACTGTAGTGTACATTTAAGTGGCCTTATGATCAGTAAAGAGAGTTTAAACTGAACGGATAGGCCAGGGTAGGACGATTTGTGAAGGACACTCATGCAGTCTGGTTTTGGCATCCCGTCAGTCAATGGACACCTTCTCACTCTCACCATAGCTGAGGTCGCACTCTTGTTGTAAGCCTGTGCACCTCGCTGTGTCGC